>JAOTRH010103664.1:0-15753 GCA_034768845.1 Heliamphora exappendiculata
TCAACATACCAACGGAGCTGATCAAATGACAATGAATAATCCCCGTACAACTGAATTCTTGCCTTCTCAACACCCAAGCAAGCATGATGATAAGATATTGTAAGACCATACCGTTGTATAAAGAATATAACAACATCAATTGGTTTCGTTGATGGCTTATCACGAACCTGATTAATAATTGCACTAGCAACGAAACTTGAACTCATCCGCTTACTTTTAAAAGTACGAAATGTCCCACCACAACTGTGCTCATTATCCAAACTCCTAATGTAAAAGAAGCCACTCGATCTATCCAAAATCGAATAAACAAACCACTGACAACTAGTAGAT
This sequence comes from Heliamphora exappendiculata, assembly GCA_034768845.1. Classification (NCBI taxonomy): domain Eukaryota; kingdom Viridiplantae; phylum Streptophyta; class Magnoliopsida; order Ericales; family Sarraceniaceae; genus Heliamphora; species Heliamphora exappendiculata. The sequence goes on from JAOTRH010103664.1 coordinate 331, forward strand.
TCCCTCAAGCAACAAGCTACAGCCACTCTACTTTTATCATTCTTCAAAATATCATATGAAAACCCAACCTCAATAGCATATTTTGCCAAACACCTAAATTCATTAACTCCACCCTCAAAACACTGCCCAACATGACTAATTAATCCAGCCCAACCAAATGACAACAGTAAAGTCTCTTGGTGATTATAAAATTTTTCAAGAGGATCAACATCAACAACATCAGAACCCCTACTGTAATTACTTTCAATAATAGCTTCTAGGTTACTAGTGACATCAGAATATCTACTAGAACTACCTTCAATACCAACTCGTTCTTGATTACTATTGCTATCAGACACAGCTCTCATCATTCACAGAAACATTCACAAGATCAACACCAATACGACCAACAACCGACACCATATTCTCAAAGTCATTATCATCAACAAGCATACAATTAGAATGATCAGGCAACGAGTATGTAAGAAAAAATCTTTCACGTTTTAGGTTCTTCCACTTTATACAAACACAATCCAATATATCATCCAACAAAAAATTAAATTTTACTTTTACAACACTGGTATACATTCCATATTTGCAGAAAAGCATAAGAGAATATCCATAATTTGTCAAAGAAATATCGAAACAACTAACTTTCAACTTCAATCAGGAATAACGCACCTGAATCAATTTTCGCAAATCTGAAATCGAAATCGAAAAAATAACGAGCTATAGTCACCAATCACGAACTACAATGACGAATCACGATCAACAAATGGCGAACTAGAATCGCGAGCTAGAATTGCGATGAGAAATCAAAACAGAGATCGAAATCAGAAATCGAGCCACAGATCGCGCAAAGATCACAATGAAAAATCACGACGAGATCGAAAAAAACACAATGAGATCACAGACTAATGAGATCACAATCAAAAATCGCGATATCCAGTTGCCACATAAGATCGCGACAAAAAATAACAATTGTTTTGCTATCACAATTGCGAATTCCTAATTAAATCTCACTTCCGAATTCTGTTATTAACATACTCAAATCTATTTCGAATTTAAACGAATCTCAACAAAATAAGGGTATTTTCGTCATAAATATATACACGTGTCATATACAGAATTTATAGCTGATTCTTTATGTCGTTGCTGGACCTTACGCGTGAAAACATATTAAGGTGGATGAAAAACAAAACCACTGCTATATTTAGGACCTTTGACCAATTTTTTGTATTTAAAACCATGAGTAAAATGGAATCTATCAAACCGAGCAGGACCTCATCTTACATGATAGTAAGGTAATGCCCTAGGATACTTTCTCATTTATGGTGACCATCTGGTATGAGGTAATGACCTAGTACCCTTTCTCAGTTAGAGTGACCAACTGACCGTTCTAGAATGAAAAATTGCTAGACAATTGGGGGTAAAGGAACTTCTTAGTACTAACAGAAGAGCATGCGTTGCTATCCTTATTTTCAAGAACTCAAAGGCAATTGAATTTTCCTGCTGCAGACATACTTCAATGCTCCTGAAGGCAATATCCTATTGCTCTCCGACTGACCACTATGGGCAAATGCATGGCTTGCCTGTTGTAGCCCATTTTCCCATTGGGGTGCATATTTTTGCCCAAAATAAAGGAATTTTTAGCTCTCAAATAGGAAAAAATTGTTGTTTTCGCGGTTTAGCCCCAAACTGATTAATTTCTCCGTTTGTAGTTTATGCAGTGGTGGTTGTTTGGACCCCGCTCGTCAATACTTGAGACTTAGAGAGTATTTTTGGTCATGATTCCTTTGAGGTGGGGTTTCCCTTTCACTAACTAAATTGTGTTGTTACTTAAAAGCATTGGATATTCTTAAAATGATTTATATTGTGGCAAAATGAATTTATATGAGCTGTTTTGTTATAGATTTAGAAAACAGGCAACAGTGATACTTCTTAGAAAATTATATTTTTAGTTATCTCATTAGCCTGGACAGCTACATGGTGCAGTGCCATGTTGGTGGCATATAGTTAGGCACGTGGTACGTTGTGATGAAATGAACAAAAATTGTGAAAATGTGGATTTTGGCTCTACCATTGAGCATTATTGAATGACCACGTGAATGGACTTGGCCCTGTACTCTGTGGATACTGAGTAGCCTAGGACATTTGAGGTTGTAGTATTGTAACAACTCCTGGTTGGGAGGAGAAAATAACCCCATTGGCTATAATATATGTACAAGATAATGTTATCACTACTAAGTTAGAAAATGATTTGTAATACTTGAAAATACTCTTCTAAGGGCTTGTTTGGGATGCCTAAAATTCTTGACTTTTAAGACGTTTAGCTTTTTTAGAAAAAAGAGGAATAAAAAAAATTGAGGTGTTTTGGATAATTTTTTATAGTAGTTTTTTTGCTTTTTTCCTTTTTATTAAAATACCTAATATACCATTGATTTTTGCTTTTAAGTTGTAATAGTTGGAATATTGGCACGGCTTTTTTTTGTTTTTGTGAAGAGGGTTGACTTTTTTAATTAAGGGTATTATAGTAATTTTAGTTCAAAAAAATTTAAAGAGTGTTTGGGATGTATATAAACTTTTTTTCTTGGATTAAGAGATGAAAAAAAATATTTGTTGGCTTTTTTGGAAAACCAAACAGTATGGCTTATTCTGTGAGAAGAATCACGCAGAAAAACAGCGGGGGAGGGTTTAACATCTAGATCAATTTTGAACGCCGATGGTAAATGGAGAAAGAATGACAGAAGAAATTAGAATGGCCTAAGAAATCATAGGTCTAATCACGGTGAAGATCACAATCTCGAGATGGCAAGTAGAAATCTGGTGGCTATTGGAACTGTGGACAGAAGGGTCACTTCAAAAAAAACTGCAAGACTCCGAGAAAACAGCGGGACGACGCAAATCGAGGAAGGCTACGGCAAACATTACTGAGGATAAGAATACGGATGCTTTGATTTGTACTTTAGATTCTAAAACCAAATCTTGGATAGTTGACTTAGGAGCATCATTCTATGCTACTCGCATGGATATAATTCACAGTTATATGAAAGGGAATTTCGGAAAGGTTTAATTGGAAGATGACGAAACTTGCAATATAGTTGAAAAAAGGTGATGTACAGATTGCACAGGCCAACGGTACAGTATTGAAGCTGAAGGACGTTAGACACGTGCTTAGTCTAACAAGAAATTTGTTCTCAATGGGTTAGCTAGCAGAATCTGGGATTGTGACGTCGTTTGGAGAAGATTCCTGGAACATGTGTAAAGGGTCATTGGTTTTGGCCCGGGGTAAAAAGGAGGGTACTTTGTATGTACTCTCGGGTTTTTAAGACAGAATATCAATGGCAACATCTAGAGTTGATGCCGACATGTGGCACAGATGGCTCGGTCATATGAGCGAGAAGAGTATGAAGGTAATGGTTTAGAAAGGGAAAGCTACCGGGGATTGAGTAGGTTGATCTATAATTCTGTGAAGATTGTGTTTTCGAAAAATAGAGAAAAGTCAGCTTTACAAAAGAAGCGAGTACTCCAAGAACAAGTCCCCATACCGATGTATGGGGACAAGTCCCCATACCGATGTGTGGGGACCATCTCAGGTACCTTCACTTGGCGGCTTACAGTACTTTGTTACTTTCATTATGATGTTACCATCAAACTGTGGGTTTATTTCTATAAGAACAAATCAGATTTGTTTCGCATATTCAAGACTGGAAGGCCTTAATTGAGAATGAAATGGGCCAGAAACTGAAGTGTCTGAAGTCTGATAACAACAGTGAGTACTACAGGATGGAGTTTGAAAACTACTGTGTAGCCAACGGAAATCAAAAAACGTTGAAGACCATCCCAATGAAGTTGAGGCAGAACCGAGTGGCAGAACGCATCAACAGGACAATCATGGAGCGTGCCAGGAATGTAAGGCTGCATGTCAGGTTGCCAAAGCAGTTCTAGGGAGATGCGGTGAACACAGCAGTGTATCTAATCAACAAGGGGCCTTCAGTTGCTTTGAACTGTGGATTGCCAAAGGAAGCGTGGACCGAAAAGGAGGTAAAGCTTTCTCATTTGGGTATTTTCGAATGTATAGGCTATATTCACATTGAACCAAAGAATGGGGGTAAGCTTGACCCCAAGTCTCAGAAGTGCATAGTTGTTAGCTATGGTACTGATAGCCACAAGTATAGGCTATGGACCCTAAAAATAGGAAGAATCTGATAGAAGCAAACGATACAAGACAAGGCTAGTAGTCAAGGAGTTTCAACAGAAACCGGGGATAAACTACACTGAGATATTTTCACCAGTTGTGAAGATCACCATCAGAGCAGTATTAAGTATTGTGGCTATAGAAGATTTGCATCTGGAGCAGCTAGATGTCAAGACAGCATTTTTTCGTGGGGATTTGGAGGAAGAAATCTACATGGACTAACCACAAGGTTACTCGGTCAAAGGGAAAGAGAAGATGGTGAGCAAACTAAAGATAAGTTTGTATGGGTTAAAACAGGCACCTAGGCAGTGATACAAAAAGTTTGATAGGTTCATGGAAAATACAGGATTTAGTAGATGTCATAAAGATTACTGTTCTTACATTAAGCAGTTTGCCACTTCATATTTGATACTCTTCTTGTATGTAGATGACATGCTGATTGCAAGATCAAGCATGAATGAGAACTCAAATCTCAAGGCACAGTTGTCCAGAGAGTTTGCCATGAAGGACTTGGGGGCAGCCAAACAGATCCTTGGCATGAATATCAATATGGACAGAAAGGGCAGGAAGTTGAAGCTTTCACAATCAGAATATGTTGAAAAGGTCTTACAGCAGTTCAATATGGAAGAAACTAAGCCTATTAGCACACCTTTGGGAAGTCATTTCAAACTTTCAAAGGAACAAGGAGATGTCACAAAGGAAGCGAAGAATTGCATGGCTAAGATACCATACGCGCCAGCCGTACGTAGCGTAATATACGCCATGACCTGTACGATGCCAGACATTTCCCATGCAGTGGGAGCTATGAGCAGATTTATGCCTAATCTAGGCAAGGAGTACTGGGAAGCAGTAAAGTGAATTTACGATTACGTTGTGTTATGAGGACTTGGGAATTCAGTTGCAAGGTTTTGTGAATTCCAACCTAGAAGAGGACATGATAGTAGGAAAAGTACCACCGAATATGTATTTTCTTTGAGCAGTGGAGCAGTCAGCTGGGTATCCAAGTTGCAGAAGATTATGACTATCTCTACCATAGAAGCAAATATGCAGCAGCTACAAAGGTGTGCAAGGAATTGATATGGCTGAAAGGTTTCTTGAAGGGCTGGGTAAAGAACAAGACAAATATCAGTTGTTCAATGACAATTAGAGTGCTATACATCTGGCAAAAAACTCGACGTTCCACTCAAGGACCAAGCATATCGACATCAAGTATCATTTTATCCAATCTCAGTTGGAAGAAAGAGACAGTTTATCTGGAGAAGATTCACACAAATGAGAATTCTGCAGATATGTTCACAAAGGTGGTGATAGGGAGAAGCTAAGGGACTGTTCAGCTTTAGTCGGTCATAAGCGTAAAAAACGAGAGGATAGCTCACACTTGTTTCTTTGGTTAGTTTTGAGGCAATGGTGATTTTCGGGTATCGGAATGCTTAAAATGGAGTTACTTCAAGTAAGAAATTGTTGAAATGTAAAGAAAATCCATCTATGTGACAGAGGGATCGATCGGTCTTGAGACCGATCGATCAGTCTGCAGAAGAACTGTGAGCTGCCCCAAACGGATTGACAAACAGATTAATCAGGATTGACAGACAAATCGATCGGTTTGGGGACTAATTGCTCAGTCTGAAGCAATACTGCAACCAGTCAAAGATAAATCGATGGACAAATAGACTAGGATCGATAACTGATCAAACGGTTTGTTTCGAGATTGCGTTTTTAAAGCTGCTAAGGTTGCACTATTCTATGTTTAGACCTAGTTTTCATATAGTGCTTTTCCCCAAAACATCATTATTATATTCTCCCAAAGATACCCGTGGACGTATACACAACTTGTCAAACCATGTAAATTTACGTGTCTTGTTCCTGTGGTGGTTTTCTTGTTCGTTTTCTGTTCTTTTGTGACTTACGGGTGCTCCGTGTGGCTTGTGAGTGGGATTGTCTGTCTTGATCGATCCCTAACAGTGAACTATGTTGTCTTTGATTCACTATACGTAGACTTATTGTCATTTTTAAGATATAAATCGAACGCACCAATGTATATTAATAGAGGGTTTAATAAACCAAAAAAGAGTTCACACTTTGTTTAAACACCAAAAAGACAAAATAAAAGACCATTCTTGAGATATTACAAAAAAAGAGAATGCATAAAAACATTTATCATTCTTGTAGAATAGCTGTTACGGATTTTGACCTTGGTCCTATTCGTTTTCAATTTGACAAATCTATGACAAATTGTTATTTAAATTATTTATATTTTATTTTTTGATATGTTGACACTTGTTCTTTGGAGTTATGATTTGTTATTGCAGCGCAGCGAAAACGAAACAAAAAAACGTCGAAAAGCTGCAAGCGGTGTCAGACCGCTCGACGAACCGATTGATCGGTCGATTGAGTGGTCAGTTGGAACTCTCTGTTTCTGCACAGGTCTTCAATGCCATGCACTAAAGAAAAAATATATACTGCAAGCAGGTTTTGACCGATCAATCGGTCAAAAGACCGATCGAGCGGTTCTTGGCGAGTCAACTTTAAAATATGCTGCTAAGGTTTGTGGTTTTGGCAAGCTGCTATATAAAGGGTTTCTAAGATTTCTTAATTTAAGTCTCCTTAGTTTATAACAAACCCTAACCGCCAAGGAGCCTCTTTAGTTGATCAAGAAGCATCCCAAGCCACTCAACAACTCACTTGATGATCATTTAGCTTCTACGCCGTCAAGCCAATCATCAACTAATCAAACTTTCAACGATCCTTTCGTGTTCGTGGAGTCTCTTGAGTAGATTCTCAAGGGTTTAAAGTCTGGTGATGGATTCCGTCAGCATCTGAAGCTCGACGAAAATTTCAGCAGCAGTCAAACACATAGTTGGTGTACGTGGATTCGACAAGAGTAGGCTTACATTCGTAGGTTGCAAATTTAACGGTGGTCTGTAAGATTCTCTTGTAACGAACGACTTTTCATAGTGTTTGATCTTTCTAGACCTAGATTGGTCCTGTGATTTTTACCCAGTTTGTGGTTTTTCACTTAAAAATTGACATGTTCCAGGTATGGTTGTGCTTGTTTATTTTCAATTTGTGTGATTGTTTAATTATTTATTTATTTGTAGCGTTTGGCTTCTATGATTAAATCAACTAATGCAAATCAGTCTATAAACGGAGTTTCTCAATAACCATCCCACTAAGTCATCCATAAAAAATGTGCTCGACAATCCTTCTTATTATGAAATTCATTTATAATGGAATCTACACTGAACTTCTCTGCAACGTCCTTTTCTTTGTGCAAAATTAAAGTTTGTAAGAAAGTCATCCTCCATCTTGTTACAAAGTCTTATCAATTTTAGTTGAATGTGAATCATAAGTGGAATGCTATATAATACTTCAATTTTTTACCATAGTGAGGGGTCACTATTCTACAAAGGTATAACTTGTATAATACTTGAATATTATATAACACTAAGTATTTTTATCATAGTTGGGAGCCATAACTCCCACAGGCCCAAATATAGCTCTTGCACTATTGGTGTGCAAATTAGCAGACAGGATCAACAGAAAGTTGAAACTATCACAGGAAGAGTATGTCGACATAGTTTTGAAAAAGTTCAACATGAAATGTGCTAAAACCAGTTAGCACACTTTTGGCAAGCCACTTCAAGCTTTCAAAGGAGCATGGAGTTGTCAGTGAAAATAGTGAAAAGTTCAACATGAAATGTGCTAAACCAGTGCTGAGAATTGCGCATTTTAACCCTAAGTTACTTATTTTGATGCAGAGTACTTTTATACGGTTAAAATGTAGCCGTTAAAGGTATCTCTTGTAATCTTTTCTCATTATAAAAATAATAAACTCACATGTGAACAGTGAATGTAGGAATTTTTTCAGAACTGCGTAAATTCTTGTATCGGGTTCTTGTACTTGTTTTTCATCTTTCTTGCTTGTGTTGTGCCTTTGTTTGTGGGTGTGATTTCCCAACAGGATCGTCAACCACATGCTAGGTTCTCCATTCATCATGGATGTGATTTATAGATTCTCCAGTTTGGGTTCCACTTACTAGGAATTCTAATCATCAGGGATGTGATATCTACGCGCAAAAACACATCAATTGGGCGTGCATGTATGCAAGGCATCGCGTCCTAAGATAATTCACTAAATGTTAAACTTCTAATTCACCAAGAATTTGGTGGGTAGACCGTAAAACTGACAAAAATAAGCATAAGGAAACAACAAACCCTAGAAATCTAATCCAACCAGAGTAATAAGTCTAATGTCAATGGAAATTTGAAGCAAAATAAACAAAATTAAGTACCGACTATTTAAACCCAGAATAAGAATTGTAGATAAATTTACCTGATGAGAGCTGGGATTGGAGCGGATGATCGATTCCACGTTGGAGACTCTAGCGTCTAGGGCATCGAATCTCTGCTTCAACTGCAGAGGACGCAAGAAAAAAAATCGTATCGATACAAGTAAAACAAACGCATAAATACACGCGTGGACGTATGAGAATTGAAGATGAAGTTTAGAGATGGATTAATGAAGAGATTTTTACTTGGGAAGAGAGAAATTGGCGATCGGCCCACAGATCTTTGAAGACGAAGTGAGTGATTAGAGATGCGGCCGATGTGAATCCGAAGGTGAACCACAGCAATCTTGTTCTCATCATTTTTGTTTTCTTTGATTGAAAATGAAAGCCAAAATCACGCACCAGGGTTTTCGGGATCCCTGTGAAGGGCTCTTTTAACCATTACGAGAGCCGTCGATGCAACCCTATTTACCGGCAAATTATTAATAATTTCGATGTATTATATAAGCAATTTCATATAGAATTTTTAAAAATAAATTATTATAATTTACACAATATAAATTATTTATTATTTATTAATTATTTAATAAAAATAAATTATTATATTTTTATTATAAAATTTATTTCAATCATATTAAATAAAAATATAACATAAATTTATCACATAGTACTTCAAAGAATACCAAATAATTATTCTTATTTACCAACCACTCATCAATACTATTCAAATTACCAAATAAGTAATATTGCATGGTATTTTAATAAATAAATAATTATAATTTACATAATATAAATTATTTTTTATTTTCTAATCACTTTAAAAAAATAAGTCATTGCGTATTTATTAAAATATTTATCACTACCGTATTAATAAGTATTAATAAGAGTACCACATAAACTTAACTTATGATATTTCGAGAGCACCGAAAAATTACTCGTCTCACCTATGGCCCTGTTGATTCTGTTATTCATTCGTAGCCGTTGGATCGTTTTATTCAGTTAATAAATCACCCTCACTGCTCTATTTTATTTAATACTAGCTACCAATGCACACACAATGCGTGCGCAAGTCAAATTAAAATATCTTGAGATAAAAGTCTTTAATTTGAATATGATTTTATCAATTATGCCACATAATTTAGTTTAGTAAGTGACAACAATTTTAAAATAGTTAAAACTTAAAAAAAGTAAAAATGTATGCTATTTATTGAAAAAGTAAAAATATACCTAAAACAATATCCAACCCATGTTAATATGGGCCTTTTTTAATATCATTTGAGCAAAATAAAAATATAAAACACAATAAAACATAAATAAAAAAGGTATTAGAGTGAGTTATCAACCAATGACATTAATAAAAAAAGAAAATCACCCATACATATTCTTTTGTAATAAAAATCATGTGTTTAATTTTTATATTTAAAAAAAAGTCGTTTACATTATAAAGTAAATGTATTATTTTCTCTACATTCAAGTATGTATTTTTACAATTATATTTTTTGTTTACATTATGACTTTTTTTAATTTGTGAGATTTCATGTACAGTTGGCCAAGAAAATAAAGTTGAAAAGATTTGAAAATTGATTTTTTTTATTTTTAATGTAAGAACTATTCATAGATTTGAATATAGAAGAAATTAGTAATTAAAAAGTTAAAAAAATATAAGCAGAAATGATGAAATTTTGTAGTTTTTTTGATAAATGTAACATTTTTTAAAAAAAATTCAAATTAGACACGCAAGTCGTTTGCCGACTTCTAACATATTACTTTTTTAACAATTTAAGCAATTTTATTTATAAAATTTGATTATATTATTTTTACGAAATACTATTTTTTTCAACACGAAAATTAAAATTTTGAGGTTGTTTTCCAATTAAAAAATAAAAGATTTATAATACTTTAAACAAAACAGTACAAATAAGAGAAACAATACAAATAAGGGAAATGGATTTTAATTATCAACTTTTTATGTCAGTCTCTTTTTTAAATTATCACTAAAAATATCATAAATTAATAAAAAAAACAATTATAGTAATGTAAAGTGAAATTTACATTTCTAGCAGCGGGAGCACACGCGATAAGTGTGTAATTCGATTTAGGCAACAAAAAAAATTTTAATATCACGATAGATACAGTAAAATTTACCATACTATCCATTTATTTAAAAAAATAAAAAATAAATTCAACCAATAGTCATAAAAAATAGTATAATATTCATGTCATGGTCCTCCTAATAAATTGGGTCAGTAGGTGGCGGGATGAGAGAAATAAGTATTATTATATGAAATAAACAAACACAATACTTCACAAAATTAGGGAGTATTAATATGAGGAATTTGATATCCTCAAACAATTAGTCCTAAAACTGTAAATCCGAGTTAATTTAGTCTAGAACTCTAGCCTTATTTCGTTAAGGATATCTATTTACTATTATAAAGGGAACCCACAATTTGTCAGTTAAAAATTTTTGAAGCCCTGCCACACTTTGTATTTACATTTGTACCTACAAGTTCTTCTCTCTTTCATTACTAACTAAAAGGAAAAACATGTAAATTCACTTAAAAAACAATCCATGTCCTATCTCAGTTTCAAATTCTATTAAACCGTTATCAGCTGTTACATTCATTATCCCTACTTCAGCAACCATCCACACAGAGGAAAAAAATTGTGAAGAAAAACGTAGAAGGTTTCCAACCGTTCGACGCTCACCGACGCAACCACCACGCCATCACAGACCAACCACCATGTCACCGCCGATCATCCTACCACCCCCAACGACCTCACCGGTGCACGTTAAGCACCGCCGTCCTAACTCCAGCGTCTTTCTCTCCTTCCTCTCGATATGTTCTCTCTCACTTTACCTCTTTCTCTCTCTCCTCCTTGCATGGTGGTGTTGCCACCATCGACCACCACAACCACCATCAGAGCCACCACCCACTTCCCACTATCACCATAATGTTTTTTTATTTCTATCATTGATTCTATTTATTCTTTCAAGTCTCTCTCTCATTCCTTTTTTTTAAAGTCTCTCTCATATATTTCTTCAGGTTTCATCTTTTACAAAAATTGTTGTAATTTATTTTTATTGTCAATTTTTTATTTCTATCATTGATACTCTTTATTCTTTCAAGTCTCTCTCTCATGTCCTTTTTTTTTTTTGAAGTCTCTCTCATATCTTTTTTCAAGTTTCATCTCTTACACAAATTGCTTTAATTTATTTTTATTGCCACCATTGATTATATATATATATAGAGAGAGAGAGAGAGAGAGAGAGAGAGAAAACGTCAGCGCTGGCGTCGCCGGTAGCCGGTGGCCAGTGGCGTGGTGGTGGTCTCACAGCGGTGACAGTGGTTGTGTGTAGTGGGCTATCACGCTCATGTTAGAAAACGCTGAAACACATGCAATCAAGCACACGCACATTCTCACTAGGTGAAACACCCTCTTTTCCATGGTTTTAGATATTCAAACCTAGAGCTCTGATACCAAGTTGTCACACCCCAAACTCTAGGGTTACGTGAAAGTCCACCAAAACACCATTTATGAAAATAAAAATTTTAGTTGGAAAATCAACAACCAAAAAATATAGCATTTGGATAAAAGAGTACCCGTGGTTCATTTATCATAAACAATAAGTATACAATTCCATACATGCATAAAGCAATCGCCTCACAGCGTACAAAACTCGCCTTCAGAAACAGGCATCGCATGTAAGAATACATGTCTCAAAACAAACAGAGAAGAGATGAGAGTTCGGCAGGGGCCCAATTTTCGTCGCCGAAGGGAGGTGGCGCTAGCATTTGCATCGCCTGTGCGTTGGCGCCGGTGGATGTGGAGGGGCAGTGTCTACGGTGAGCCCGGGGGGGAGGGAGGGGGTGCGGCGCCCTGCTTCTCTTTTACTTGGTGCGGTGCCCTGCTTCTCTTTTCTTTTCTTTCTTTTACTTTTGCTTCTCTTTTACTTGGTGCGGTGCCCTGCTTCTCTTTTCTTTTCTTTCTTTTACTTTTCCATCTTTCTTTTACTTTTACTTTTCCATCTTTCTTTCTTCTAACCTAATATTCCCCTCTCCTGAGACCAAATACCCCTAACCCTCCTATTCCCACTTTCATAATAATTTTAAATTTTAAATTTTAAATTTTAAAAAAATAATTATGTAATCATTCTTTTTCCTCTTTAACATGTAGTAGAAATGTATAACTACTTTTTTTTCTATTTTAGTTATAAGTTACAATTTTTATCAAGCACTTATAACTTTTGCTACAAGCTACAATCTATAAGTTACTAGCAATAGCATTCCTAAACACCCTCTTTGATATTTTTTTTAAAAAAAATTAAAAAAAATTAGAATGTTTTAATTTTTTTTATAATAGTTTTTTTTTCTTTTTATTAAATATTTAATATACTTATTTTTTTAAATTATAGTATTTGAGATATTAGCATAAATTTTTTTATTATTTAGAATGAAATTGATTTTTAAATTATAGCATTTTTAAAATTTTTTATGATTTTTAATATACTAATTAATAATCTTATCATTCCTAATCCCACCGCCTCTCTCTCTAAGTTATTCCTCATTTGAGGAATACTATGTTTGTCAGGATAAATAGTTCAAATTTTTTTTTATACAAACAAAAATAGTATTATAACATATTCCAAATTAATAATCCAATTTGATATCTTATTTGCCACTCCAAACAAGCCCTAAGAGTATAAAACTCAATCCCACCATCGGTAAAAGCAAAGTTTTAAATTTGAAAAAAACTTTAATTTTGGATAAATTACATTAACTTCCTTTGAAGTTTTTGACAAAAATAAAATTACTCTTTTTGTTTTTTAAAATAACACTATTTTCTCTCTTAATTTAGTTATTTATATCAAATTAACTTAATCGTTAAACCTCCAAAACTATCGTTAAGCCTCCATAACTAACTTAACAAACAAATATTAATTTTGTTTAATTCATTACTCATATTTTCATTTTACCCTTATCCTCTCTCTTTCTCTCTCTCCATCTTCTTTATGTGAGTAACCACGAACTCCATCACCAAGTAAACCCTACCCAGACACGAACTCCATCACCAAGTAAACCCTACCCAGACCGAATCAAACAAAAAAAACATTAAACACTTCAAGAATCATCCCTATTTTCTCAAGAAACAAACAATCGGGAGTGGTACTTGGCCACGGGTGAGGATGAAATCGAGGTAGTTATTGAAATTGGGGTACTGGGAGTTAGGGATGGCAATTTCTCATGCCCCGCTCTGTCTCCACTCTATTTTGTAGAATTTTTTTTGCTCCCGATAACAAACGGGATGGGGACGGTATTTGTTCTTCCTATCCCGTTTTTTCCACCCGCTCCCGATTACAGAAAATAAATATTTTTTAAATATTAATATATGTATAAAATATATATTTTATAAATGTAATAAATTTAAAATATTTAAATATTATATTTATCTCTATTTTTTATTTTTTATTTTTTATATTTTGAATATTTAGTTATATTAATTCATCAATTATTATTATTTATTTATTATATTATTTATAACTTTTATTAATAATACTTTTTTAAACTTAAAAAATTATATCTAAAATATCGCCGTTCTTATCTTGTTCCCCGCGATTTCTTTGATATTTTTTTTCGTCTCCCCCCAATTAAATAGGGACAGGAATGGAGAATTCGGCCCGCCCCATTATTGCCATCCCTACTGGGAGTAGTGCAGGAGTTGCTGCCAATCGGACATATCTGCTGTTTGAGCAAACCATAGATTAGGTTCGATCGATAATCTGGTTTGATCAATTTGAGTTGGTTTGATTTATAATCTGGGTTAGTTCAGTCAATTTGAGTTGGTTTGATTTATAATCTGGGTTAGTTCAGTCAATTTGAGTTGGTTTGATCTCAATTTCAATTCTATTTGGTTTTGCGGACTCTCTCTTTCTCTCTATCTTTCTCTCTCTAAACTCATGAGCAGAGAAACAATGAAGGTGGGAAAAGCAGTGCAACCAAGAGACGAAATGGGAAAAGCAGTGAGCCAAGATTCAAAAGTTGAATCTGTAGAAAGATAATCCAACGCCATAAATATATACATGCTCGGTGATCCAAAAAATACATCTTTATTAACTTTCAACAATTACAATAATATAAAATTACAGAAAAATGAAATGACAGAAACAACATGAATAGAACATGCAAATCGAGTCCTGCAATCGCAGTTTCCTTAAGGATGATTCGCCGTCTACCGAGGGTGTTGTAGGTATTCCACCGGCGTCACTCTCCGAGGATAAAACGGCCCCACGATCGTTGGAATACCACCAAGGATCGGCTACGAACGTACTCTGTCTGTCTTTCTCTCTCTTGCAGCTTGCACTATAACCTAAGAATTGTATCTCTCATTTCTCACCTTTTGTCTGTTGATTTTCCGTTTGTTGCTCTCCTTCTCTGCTTTGTTTCATCCCCTCTCTTCTCCTGTGGGATGACAGTATATATAACCCTCCATCATGAAGGGGAGATCAATAGCCAAGGAGATCAATAGCCAGATCAATAGCCAAGGAGATCAATAGCCAGTAGGGAGATCAATAGCAAGGGAGATCAATAGCCACTCATGGCTATTGATTTCCAGGATTCAATTGCCAATTGAATGGCCGATTCAATTGCCAATTGAATGGCCGATTCAATTGCAATTGAATTCTGCTATTGACTTCTGAAATTCAATGGCCAATGAATTCACAGAATCCAACAATTCCTCCCATGATTGAAATTGGCGGGAGTATAAACCCTGATTACAAAGCTGACTGCAAGAGAGATAGACAACTAAAAGTCCCTGCATAGGATAGGTAGCAGTTAGCTTTGAACCTTCCCTTGTGAGAACCTATCGGATTTACCGGCAAACAAGTGGGCGGTACCGCCTTGAACTGTGTCGCCTTAGCAGTAAACCGAGACAACAAGCTTCACACAACGACTT
>JAOTRH010103675.1:0-15753 GCA_034768845.1 Heliamphora exappendiculata
TTGAGGACAAAGACGAGAACGAGGAGCGAGCCATCGCCTTCTTTTATGATCCACTAGAGGCGCCACCGCCCGAATCAAAGGACAACAAGGAGACAGATGCAACAACCTACTGGAGCCTCCAAAACTATTCCAAGGACTACCGGATTGGCGAGTGGGTTTATACCCGAGTATTCCCAGAAAAGAAAAAGACGTGGAGGAAACATGAATCTTTCCCTCGATTTATAGGTCCGTTAAAGGTTCTAGGAGAACACGACGAAATAGCATATCGAGTGGAAGTACCGCCAGGGTTTAAGAAGCCACTCGTAGATTTGGTAAAGACCCGATGGCTGCGGACGACAATGCCGAGAGATAAATGAGGGATTGTTGACCCATGCAGCTCAAATATCAACTTCGATGATCCAAAAACTTATGAAGAGGTATCGGTGGTCATCACAGATAGTGCTCGTAGAGAGCCAGGGAACATTTGGTACGTGGAGGTCCACTGGCGTTGCTATGGCATTTATGATGCGACTTAGGAACGCAAGGCAATTGTTCTCCATTTTTATCCGTATTTATTTGTTTACGCTTTAATACGCTAGGTGCTGTACTTTTCCTCTTATTTAAAGGTTGTGTGTATGCTATGTGAACTTTTTAAGAACCTTGTACCAGTTAGGTGTTTGAATGAAATGCGAGTGTTCGTTGTTAAATTCCTTATAAACTATCTCAAAATCATAAGTTATCTCATAATTTCAAACTAAAATTTATAATATCCAAAAAACATGAAGAAAAATAAGAATGGAAACAATCCCCTAACCTCGACACTCTCTTAGATAGTCGATAGAAGATCAAACCACTGACAAGTTAACTAAACCCTAGGTGAAAATTCACTCGGAGTAGCTTAAGTTTCGAAGGAACGTCATTAAAATCCGGCAATTTCACCCTTATAAGTTTCTTTTCCCAGACCCTTGTATCAACTCTTATACTCGGTTAAAATCCCTTGCTTCTAATAGCACCAGTCCTCAAAGACGCTACCCAGTAACATTCGTTGGTAATCTTTCACAACCATTCATTTCTTAATTGAAATACGTTAGGTCGACGTAATTTCAGGAAAAATAACCATTTTAGCAACCCATTGCTTAAACATACATTTTGTCAAAGTCTGATGTTGCACAGATTGATCCCGAGAACCTCCTCTCTATAATATTCATTTATTATTAATCTCTTGATCTCTCAACCTGAGCAAATGGTGATTACTTTAACTATGACCCCATGTCTTTGAACCAACTGGGAGTCCACCCTAAGATATTCTCACCCTTGCGGCATTTCATGCTAATACCATTTGAAATCCTCAGCCAAACGCTTATCTAGTCACTGCCGTATGGTCACCTTCTCTGAAACTAATAAGATTGAGCTAACCATCTTTATCAAACTCCACGCGTGTTTAGTCCGTCGATCTTCAAAACCTTACCCATAAGTCAGTGAGTGACGACAACCGTAAGGATATTACATTATTAGGCTTTGACGCTTTCACGGAACTCTCTTAACGCCTCTTCGAATCATGAGGTAACCTTTCCTCAACATTACGACTCAAAGTATCGTCAACATCAGTGTTTAACAAAGTTTTGAAGACTGAGACCCCCGACTGCATGAATGGTTAAGTAAGGGTTTACTCAACTGATTACACCTTTTCAAATGACCCGATAAGTAGAACAAGGCCACCAGTCACCTATAGTTAGGAACAACAACTTCACATCAAGGGACCCACAAACCCAATAACCCAGGAAGCAAAAGGTTCGTACCAACAGTAGAGAAGTGGAAAACAAGAAGTAACCTCAAGTTTAGGATACCCTTAGTATGAAAATAAAGAAAGAGTATCTGTACGCATCAATATTCACGTCAATTTTTCCACCAAAATGTTAGAGTCCGAATCCTGCCATCCTCACCTTCAATGAAAAATTCTGACGACGACATGAGCATCAGGAGCCAAAAAAGACTCTACAACCTTTGGGGAGCACAAGGCAGTTGTCAAACGTATCTACCAGCATTTGTTTTTGATAGGACCTAACAAGCTTCGCGTTGAATCTTTTCTTTTCTTTCAATATTGTATGTGTGTTTTGTGAATGACATGAAATACAAGTATTGTAAAAAAAAAAAAATCTTACACTCTATGCTTGCTGAAAACAACCTCAAACTTAACTCTACATGACCACAGAACATGAGCACAATCTAGAATTAAGACAACCCATAAATCATAAGACTCATATTTTTTTAGGATGACTGATAGACTACCAAACCACCACTGACAAACTAGTGGTCCCATTAATGACGAAGCACCTGGATTAGCCCAAGTTTTACGAGAGCTTTCCACCAGCATTAACTGTCCCCAAGTGCGTGACAGAGCATGGTTCTTGTCGGAGCTTGGAAGGCAGCAAGCCCCTACGTTTAGAGAAGGAGTAGAACCGGAGGAGGCTGAGGAGTGGCTCAGGGCCATCAAGAAGTTATTCAACTCAATGGGAGTTCAAGTTGAGGCAGATCGGGTAGCCTTTGCAGCTCACCTATTGGAAGGAAAAGTAGACCATTGGTGGTCTATGATCAATAACACCCAAGACATGGAAACCTTAACATGGGATCAGTTGGAAGGGCTATTTTTGGAAAAATGTTTTCCTGCTCCCCTCCGTCAGGAATAGATTAGAGCATTCCTGGAACTAAAACAAGAATCGATGATGGTAACCCAGTACGCTAATCGCTTCAAGGAATTGAGTCGCTTTGCTACAGCTGTTATACCAGTTGAAGAGTTAAAGGCACGGAAGATTTAGTGGGGCCTGGAGGCATCAATTCGGGGAAGGATCGTCTGCATGCAGCTTCCCACTTTTGCACAGGTTATACGAGCGGCACTAGTGGCAGAGTCAGAATTGGCAGATGCAAGAAGGATTTGGAACCAAAGGAAGAGTAACTCTGGTCATGGGAAACCATTGAAAAATACAAGGCAGTTCATTCCTATCAAGTCGTACCCACAAGCTAACGAGAAAGAACAACAAGGGGACAACAGACAAACCCAATAATCTGTTTCAATTGTAATGGGTTTGGACATAAAAAGTTTCAATGCCCACTACCAAGGGGAAGAAACTACAATATCCGTCGACGAAAGCGAAAATATCAAGAAAATCGACTTCAACAGGGAATGGATGAATTGGGAAGGATGATGCAGCTTGACCAGAAAGAGAATCAATAAGACAGAATGTTCACCTTCACAAGAGAAAAAGGAGTATTCGTCGATAATTAGAGGTACGCTCGTATTCGCAACTTTGGGATGTGTGTTAGTCTTGCCTTGTCAGATCATTGTGAGCAAAGGGTACGCTTGAAGGACAAAGTCTTTTAGGTTAGCTCTAGTCAGACAACTCCAGCGCCATGAATAAGCAATGTGACATTTGAGAATCGTGTAGTTATCGATCTAAGACGTTAGCTAGAAAAATAAAAAAAATAAAAAAAATTATATCAAAGAGATTGTCGAAATAGCCTAACCTTATCCATATCCTCAATGAAGAATGACTCAAGTAAACGAGGACACAACTTCAAAAAAAAAAAAATTTACTCCACAGCTTTTCGCATGAAATTTCGAGGACAAAATTTCTTTAAGGGGGATAGATTGTAACACCCTGATCCAGACCTTATTAGTAACCAGCTAGATTATAATAACTCGGCTCAAACCCTAGTATTAGCGACGAAAAGACGATGAGAACATAGGTCGCTATATGAATAGAAGAAACCCTAATTAACCCGAAAATTCTAATTTGACCTGGAAACCCTAAAAAGACCAAATACTTAGAGGTAAAGCTCTAACACTTAGAAAAGTCTCGAAATAGTATAAATTAAGTAAATAACATGAAATATAAAATTAAAAATCAAAAATTTCCATAATTAGGGTAAAATGACCATTTTGCTCCTAGTACAGTAAAAAGTTCAAAAATTTAAAAATTTACACCTGGACACCCAAAATTAGATATTTATATACAATCAATTAATAAAATAAAAAATAACAACAAAAATGACCAAAATTGCCCTTGCTTGGCCAGCCACCTAGGAAATTGTGCCCAAAAAGCTATTTGTTGCCTTTTTAAGCTTAAAAATGAGAAAAAGATGTATAAATTAAGCATTATTTTGACTCAATACTTTTTATACAAGTAAAATATATAATAATACTATAATATAGGTCAACAAAAGCAAACAATATACAATAGGTTTGGACACAAACATCAGTTTAATATCATTTTTCTACATTTAGTTATTATTATTTAAATTCGGTGGCAGAAAATGAATAAGTCCAGAATATCAGTTTAGTTAGGGTGTTGGTTTTTTAGCTAATATTGTGTGCATTTTTTACATATTTTCTTTGCATGCATGTTATAAATTTACACAAATTAAAACTACAGAATATGTTTAGGCCATAAAACTCAAAAATAAATACATGCAAGTACATACAAGGCTTACTCATACATGAACAGTCCCTAAATCTCTCCTACGACGCCTTTTTTACTAATTTCTTGTTTTAACTTCTTAGGATTTTTTATATAGATGGATTGAGGGTTATCTTGGGGAAGAACATCAGAGGGTTTGAAGGAGTTACTTACCTTATTTGATGTTCAAATAGTTGGAGAATAGTAGGACTTAGCTTTAATGTAGTTTTCTTAGATTTTTCTCCCTTGTTCTCCTTTTTTCTTCTTCTTTCTTCTTCTTTCTTTCCCTCACTTTCAAGAAAGCCTAGACTACATAATCTGGTCCCTCTCTCTCTGTATTGCCGAAATTGTGTAAGAGAAGAAGGGGTGTTTGGCACTTATATAAGCAAAGTGGGTGGTGGGTCTCATAATTAAGGTGTAAGTAATTTTTGAATTTTCTTAAAATCCTATTGATTCCATGGTGGGCATTGTTCTTTTTAAAAAAATTTGAGAGCATACTTTTAGAGGGGATTTCGGCTGGGACCTGTTTGGGGAAGATAAAAAATCAATTTTGCATTATTATGGGGTTTAAATTATATTTTAGTACATTTTTGTGAATATAAATGCATAAAATATTAATTTCATGTACCTAAATTTACTATAACCTATTATATTAATATATTTATAATTAATTTAGTCTTTCCATGATTTATCATAATTTTGATAGCAATTAAATGATTACGTGTAGATTTTTAAGTTAAATTAAGCTAGTTTGACTATAATTAGCTTTTCGACTTATTTATTGTGTAGAGACTTTAAATAATTTTTTGTTTACATTTGTTGGCCGACATTGTAATAGTATTATATATTTTACTTGTATAAAAAGTATTGGGTCAAAATAATGCTTTACTTTTGGACACAAACATCACTTTAATAGCATTATTTTGACCAATATACAATCATTTTACTTTTTATTCAAGTAAAATATATAATAGTATTATAATGTAGGTCAACAAAAGTAAACAAAAAATTATTTAAAGTCTCTACACAATAAATAAGTCGAAAAGCCAATTCTAGTCAAACTAGCTTAATTTAGCTTAAAAACCTACACTTATTTATTTAATTGATATCAAAATTATGATAAATCATGGAAAGACTAAATAAATTATAAATACATTAATATAATAGGTTTTAGTAGGTTTAGGTACATGAAATTAATATTTTATGCATTTATATTCACAAAAATGTATGAAAATGTAATTTAAATCCCATAATAATGCAAAATTGATTTTTTATCGTCCCCAAACAGGTCCCAGCCGAAATCCCCTCTGAAAATTTGATCACAAATTTTTTTGAAATGAACAAGACCCACCATGCAACCAATATGATTTTTAAAAAATTCAAAAATTACTTACACCATCATTATGAGACCTACCACCCACTTTGCTTATATAAGTGCCAAACACCCCTTCTTCTCTCACACAATTTCGGCAATACAGAGGGAGAGGGACCAGATTATGTAGTCTAGGCTTTCTTGAAAGTGAGGGAAAGAAAGAAGAAGAAAGAAGAAGAAAAAAGGAGAAAAATGGAGAAAAATCTAAGGAAGCTACATTAAAGCTAAGTCCTACTCTTCTCCAACTATTTGAGCATCAGATAAGGTAAGAAACTCCTTCAAACCCTCTGATGTTCTCCCCCAAGATAACCCTCAATCCATCTCTATAAAAAATCCTAAGAAGTTAAAACAAGAAATGAGTCAAAAAGGCATGGTAGGAGAGATTTAGGAACTGCTCATGTATGAGTAAGCCTTGTATGTAGTTGCATGTGTTTATTTTTGAGTTTTATGGCCTAAACATATTTGGTAGTTTTGAGTTGTGTAAGTTTATAACATGCATGCAATGAAAAGGTGTAAAAAATGCACATAATATAAGCTAAGCAACCAAAACCCTAAGTAGACTGATTTTTTGGACTTATTCATTTTCTGCCACCGAATTTAAATAATCATAACTAAATGTAGAAAATTGATATTAATGTGATTTTTGTCTCCATATCTAGATTGTGGAGTTAACTTTCATACAAAATTGGTTTGAAGTGATTTCGTTGTGTAGAACTCCAGATATCTCATTTTTGCTAAAGAGTGTCAGATCTTGACCACTCTAAGTTACAGACCTAAAAACCTTAAGCTAGAATGAGAACCGAGCTTAGGCCAAAACATAAAACTTGTAGAGGGCACATTTATCTTTCTGTTCACTAAAAATGAGCCAAAAATACAAAATCTTGGTAGGTCAAAAACACTTCCTAAATTCTCTATTGAGGTTTAGTGACTGACAGACCTCTCTGTCACACCTTTTTGTGAGACCTAAAACCTAATTGTTTTGATGCCAAATACAAAAGTGGTAAACATGAAATTTGTAGCTAACATATTAAACTAGTTACTGAGAAAATATTAGCCCAGAATACCCTCATATGATACCCAAAAGGTTTTAAATATTCTCTGTAAAAAATAGACTCTGCTGACCCTTTTTAGGCTGACTGAACCCTCTTTATAAGTTGGCCAAAATCTCAAACCTTTTAGAAATAACTTGCCATAACTCAAAACATGCAACATGTAGGGGACATCTTAAACTAGAGGCTCACCAAAAAGCGGAGCCATAGCCCTTGAATTGATTCCCCATAACAGTGTCAAATAGAGGCTCTCAATTGTTATGTATTTTTCTGTAAATTGCTGAACCGTTTTTACTAAAATAAAATAAATGACCTATTACCTCAAGAATTGACCTTAGTGATAAACAGGAAAGTTATAGAAAATATTTTTATCTAATTGGTATTAAAATATCATAAATTAATTCTTTGTTTAAGTACTTCAAAACTCTGTCGCAACTCTAAAACTTGCAATTAAACTTTTACCTAAAAATTGGCAAAGTGTTCGAATGACGCGTTACTTGTGGAACTTGAGTGTGCGAACCTTGTATGAAATTTTTATGTAATTAGTATATGAAAATGATGCTTTTGATGAAATAAACCCATGTCGATGGTTCGATTCTTTGTCACATAAATTATTGTTATACTTCACATGCTTGTACTTGATACTTTAGCAAGTTGTACCGTGTGCCATATCATATTTATATGCCATGCTATAATTATTTGCACACGAGAAGTGTATTGCATATCATGAGCATTCCTACACTTTCATCTTGGGTTATTGGAGTCTCTTTTGTATATATCATTGTGGGTTGCATCCTGTACACTTGTTTTGGTTATTTTAAACCTCAGTTACACTTGTCGGGTATAGGTCTCCTTGGTTTTCGTTGCTCCTTGAGTTACGGTTAAATTATATAAGTGGTGTTAACACGGGAAAATTGGGTAACTTCGGAGAAGAGCCTAATTCGGCGGATCTAACCCCACTGCGGTGGTAACTTCGGAGAAGAGCCCAATTATGGTGGACCTAAACTCCATTGCTTTGATGTTTTGAAGGGTGATTTGGAGAACAACCTAATTCGGCAGACCTAATTCCACTGCGGTGGAAACTTCGGAGAAGTGCCCAATTATGGCGGTCCTAAATCCCTCATCTTGGTACTCTGAATAATGTGAAGTGTCTTTTGCAATCCCTGTTATTAATTATACTTTGGGTTGACACCTAATGAGTATCCTTGTTCTTAAGGTGGGACTGGTCGACCTGGAATAAGGATGGGTAAAATTGGATAAAGGTTGGTTACTACGCCGTTGCCATTGAGTAAAACAACTGTGGCATAAAGCTCGGTAATGCCTTTACTATTCGCAACGAGGCGAGGATGGGTTCAGTGATGAAGAGCCATCTAGTCTACTATGTAATTTCCAGCGTGGAATTGATGATATTTTTCTCGACGTATGATGGGTTGGGAAATTGCATTGCATTCATCTGAATCACGTACTTGCACAATTGCTCCTATATATGCATACCCTGTTGAAAATGCTAAAATGCCTTTCTCTTCGGCCTTAAATTGAATTGGGTATTATACCATACGTATTGTAAAATATCTTGTTATGAGTTTGTTTGACGGTTTAGGAAATTTTCTTATGTGCTCAGGCTCATGGAATTCGTGCCACAGGTAAAGACAAAGAGTTATTTGAAAAAGGCGAGTTCACTGAAAGAGAAGATTTTTTGGAAGAGGGAGAGTGTCAGGAGCCAGCAAACCGCAACGATGCAGCTTGAAAACGTAGGATGTTACCTTATTGATCTTGTTGATCAGTTTTTCCACGGACATAATGTAACTTTATTAAGTTTTCTAGATGACTGTATTTATTTTGTACTTTGAACAAATTCTGAACCGTTAATGATGTATTAATAATCATATTTAATTATGAATGTTCGGCTAGAATATGTCCTTTATTTATAGTTACATATGTGTCGACATGCCCAGGGAAAGGAGTGTCACAGTTGGTATCAGAGCCTAGGTTTAGTGAACCTTCAAGTCTTGGAAAATGGGAGATTGCGAGTTCTGTAGCGTAGAAAAACTATGTAGAGTATCTGTACTATTAAGTTATCACGTATAATTTTAACAACTTAAAATCTTTATTTTAGGAATTTCTCTGTCTTTCTTTCTTTAGGATGGCGTCCGACGCAGAACCAGCCGGGGAACCATGGGCAGCATCAGAACCAGAGGACTCAGACCCGGAGGAAGAACCCGTTGAAGAGTAAGACCCAGCAGACGTGTTTTCGTTAGCATAGATGTTTTCGGATGAGTGGCTAGTGCAGGGAGAGGAAGAGGTCGAGGAAGTAGGAGCAAACGAAGAACCTGACGTAGTTGGGGACGAGGTAGACTTTGGAGCAAATGATAAGGAGGAACTTTAGGACAAAGACGAGAACGAGGAGCGGGCCATCGCCTTCTTTTATGATCCACTAGAGGTGCCACCGCCTGAATCAGAGGATAACATGGAGACAGATGCAACAACCTACTGGAGTTGCCAAAACTATTCCAAGGACTACCGTATTGGTGAGTGGGTTTATGCCCGAGTATTCCCAAAAAAGAAAAAGACGTGGAGGAAATCAGAATCTTTCCCTCGATTTATAGGTCCGTTAAAGGTTCTAGGAGAACACAACGAAGTAGCATACCGAGTGGAAGTACCGCCAGGGTTTAAGAAGCGACTCGGAGATTTGGTAAAGACCCGATGGCTGCGGACGACTATGCCGATAGATAAACGTGGGATCGTTGACCCACGCAACTCAAGTATCAACTTCGATGATCCAAAAACTTATGAAGAGGTACCGGTGGTCACCACAGATAGAGCTCGTAGAGGGCCAGGGAACATTTGGCATGTGGAGGTCCAGTGGCGTTGCTACGGCATTTATGAAGCGACTTGGGAACGCGAGGCAACTGTTCGCTATTTTTATCCGCGTTTGTTTATTTAGGCTTAATACGCTACGTTCAGTCAAACATCAGGAGCTAGAAAAATTCTGACGACGACATGAGCATCAGGAGCTAGAAAAGACTCTATAACCTTTGGAGAGCACAAGGCAGTTGTCAAACGTATCTACCTGCATTTTTTTAAGATAGGACCTAACCATCTTCGCGTTGAATCTTTTCTTTTCTTTTAATATTGTATGTGTGTTTTGTGAATGACATGAAATACAAGTATTGTAAAAAACAAAAAAATCTTACACTCTATGCTTGCTTAAAACAACCTCAAACTTAACTCTACATAACTACAGAACATGAGCATAATCCAGAATTGAGACAACCCATAAATCATAAGACTCACTTTTTTTAGGATGATTGATAGAAGACCAAACCACCGCCGACAAATTAGTGGACCCATTAATGACGAAGCACCTGGATTAGCCCAAGTTTTACGAGAGCTTGCCACCAGCATTAACTGTCCCCAAGTGCGTGACAGAGCGTGGTTCTTATCGGAGCTTGGAAAGCAGCGAGCTCCTACGTTTAGGGGAGGAGTAGAACCGAAGGAGGCCGAGGAGTGGCTCAGGGCCATCAAGAAGTTATTCAACTCAATGGGAGTTCAAGTTGAGGCAGATCGGGTAGCCTTAGCAGCTCACCTATTGGAAGGAGAAGCTGACCATTGGTAGTCTATGATGAATAACACCCAAGACGTGGAAACCTTAACATGGGATCAGTTTGAAGGGCTATTTTTGGAAAAATATTTTCCTGCTCCCCTCCGTCAGGAATAGATTAGTGCATTCCTGGAACTAAAAAAAGGATCGATGACGGAAACCCAGTACGCTAATCGCTTCAAGGAATTGAGTCGCTTTGCTACAACCGTTATACCAGTTGAAGAGTCAAAGGCACGAAAGATTGAGTGGGGCCTGGAGCCATCAATTCAGGGAAGGATCGTCTGCATGCAGCTTCCCACTTATGCACAAGTTATACGAGCGACACTAGTGGCAGAGTCAGAATTGGAAGATGCAAGAAGGATTTGGAACCAAAGGAAGAGTAACTCTGGTCATGGGAAACCATTGACAAATAAAAGGCAGTACATTCCTATCAAGTCGCACCCACAAGCTAACAAGAAAAAATAAGAAGGTGGACAACAGGCAAACCCAATAATCTATTTTTGAATTGTAATGAGTTTGGACATAAAAAGTTTAAATGCCCGCTACCAAGGGGAAGAAACTACATTATCCGTTGACGAAAGCGAAAATATCAAGAAAATCAACTTCAACAGGGAACGGATGAATTGGGAAGGATGTTACAGCTTGACCAGAAAGAGAATCAATAAGACAGATTGTTGACATTCACAAGAGAAAAAGGAGTATTGGTCGATGATTAGAGGTACGCTCGTATTCGTAACTTTGGGATGTGTGTTAGTCTAGCCTAGTCACATCATTATGAGTAAAGGGTACGCTTGAAGGACAAAGGCTTTTAGGTTAGCTGTTGTCAGATAACTCTAGCGCCATGAATAAGCAATGTGACCTTTGAGAATCGTGTAGTTATCAATCTAAGACGTTAGCTAGACAAAACCAAAAAAAAAAAAAGACCAAAGAGATTGTTGAAATAGCCTAACCTTATCCATATCCTCAATAAAGAACGACTTAAGTAAACGAGGACACAACTTCAAAAAAAAAAAAATTACTCCACAGTTTTTCGCATGAAATTTCGAGGACAAAATTTATTTAAGGGGGATAGATTGTCACACCCCGATCCGGACCTTATTAGTAACCAGCTAGATTATAACAACTCGGCTCAAACCCTAGTATTAGCGACGAAAAGACGATGAGAACTTAGGTCGCTATATGAATAGAAGAAACCCTAATTAACCCGAAAACTCTAATTTGACCTGGAAGCCCTAAAAAGACCAAATACTTAGAGGTAAAGCTCTAACACTTAGAAAAGTCTCGGAATAGCATAAATTAAGTAAATAACATGAAATATAAAATTAAATTTTTTTTTTCCTAATTAGGGTAAAATGACCATTTTGCTCCTAGTACGGCAAAAAGTTCTTAAAATTAAAAAATTTGACACCTGGACACCCAAAATTTGATATTTATATATAATCAATTAATAAAATAAAAAATAACAACAAAAATGACCAAAATTGCCCTTGCATGGCCAGCCACCTAGGAAATTGTGCCCAAAAGACTTTTAGGTTAGCTCTAGTCAGACAACTCCAGGGCCATCAATAAGCAATGTGACCTTTGAGAATCATGTAGTTATCGATCTAAGACGTTAGCTAGACAAAAGCAAATATATATATATATATATATATATATCAAAGAGATTGTCGAAATAGCCTAACCTTATCCATATCCTCAATAAAGAACGACTCAAGTAAATGAGGACACAACTTCAAAAAAAAAAAAAGAGAAAGATACTCCACAACCTTTCGCATGAAATTTCAAGAATGAAATTTATTTAAGAGGGGTAAATTGTAACACTCCGATCCAGATCTTAGTAGTAACCAGCTAGATTATAACAACTCAGCTCAAACCCTAGTATTAGTGACGGAAAGACATTGAGAACTTAGGTCGCTACATGAATAGGAGAAACCCTAATTAGCCCGAAAACCCTAATTTGACATGAAAACCCTAAAAAGACCAAATACTCATAGGCAAAACCCTAAAATTTAGAAAAGTCTCGAAATAGCTTAAATAAAGTAAATAACATGAAATATAAAATTAAAAATAAAAATTTCCCATAATAAGGGTAAAATGACTATTTTGCCCCTAGTACAGCAAAAAGTTCTAAAAATCAAAAAATTTGACACCTGGACACCCAAAATTAGGTATTTATAAACAACCAATTAATAAAATAAAAAATAACAATAAAAATGACCAAATTGCCCTTGCATGGCTAGCCACCTAGGAAATTGTGCACAAAAGCTACTTTTTACCTTTTTAAGCTTAAAAATGAGAAAAAGATGTATAAATTAAGCATTATTTTGACCCAATACTTTTTATACAAGTAAAATATGTAATAATATTACAACGTAGGCCAACAAAAGTAAACAAAAAATTATTTAAAGTCTCTACACAATAAATCAGTCGAAAAGCCAATTCTAGTCAAACTAGCTTAATTTAGCTTAAAAACCTACACGTAATTATTTAATTGCTATCAAAATTATGATAAAACATGAAAAGACTAAATTAATTATAAATATATTAATATAATAGGTTATAGTAAATTTAGGCACATGAAATTAATATTTTATGCATTTATATTTACAAAAATGTACCAAAATATAATTTAGACCCCATAATAATGCAAAATTGATTTTTTATCTTCCCCAAACAGGTCCCAGCCGAAATCCCCTCTGAAAATATGCTCTCAAATTTTTTTAAAAAGAACAATGTCCACCATGCAACCAATAAGATTTCAAGAAAATTCAAAAATTACTTACACCTTAATTATGAGACCCACCATCCACTTTGCTTGTATAAGTGCCAAACACCCCTTCTTCTCTTACACAATTTCAACAATACAGAGAGAGAGAGAGAGAGGGACCAGATTATGTAGTCTAGGCTTTCTTGAAAGTGAGGGAAAGAAAGAAGAAGAAAAAAGGAGAACAAGGGAGAAAAATCCAAGAAAGCTACATTAAAGCTAAGTCTTACTATTCTCCAACTATTTGAGAATCAAATAAGGAAAGAAACTCCTTAAAATCCTCTGATGTTCTCCCCCAAGATAACCCTCAATCCATCTATATAAAAAACCCTAAGAAGTTAAAACAAGAAATTAGGAAAAAAGGCGTCGTAGGAGAGATTTAGGGACTGTTCATGTATGAGTAAACCTTGTATGTACTTGCATGTGTTTATTTTTGAGTTTTATGGGCTAAACATATTCTGTAGTTTTGATTTTTGTAAGTTTATAACATGCATACAAAAAAAATATGTAAAAAACGCACACAATATAAGCTAAGAAACCAACACCCTAAGTAAACTGATATTCTGGACTTATTCATTTTATGCTACCAAATTTAAATAATAATAACTAAATGTAGAAAAATGATATTAAAGTGATGTTTGTGTCCAGATCTAGATTGTGGAGTTAACTTTCATAAAAAAATGGTTTGATGTGATTTCGTTGGGTAGAACTCAAGAGATCTCATTTTTTCTAAAGAGTGTCAGATCTTGACCACTCTGAGTTGCAAACCTAAAAATCATAAGTTAGAATAAGAACCGAGCTTAGGAAAAAACATAAAACTTGTAGGGGGCACATTTATCTTTGTGTTCACCAAAAATGAGCCAAAAATACAAAATCTTGATAGGTCAAAACACTTCCTAAATTCTCTGTTGAGGTTTAGTGACTGACAGACCTCTCTGTTACACCTTTTTGTGAGACTTAAAACCTAATTGTTTTGATGCCAAATACAGAAGTGGTAAACATGAAATTTGTAGATAACATAATAAACTAGTTACTGAGAAAATATTAGCCCAAAATACCCTCGGATGATACCCCAAAGGTTTTAAACATTCTCTATTAAAAATACACTCTGCAGACCCTTTTTAGGCTGATTGAACCGTCTTTATAAATTTGCCAAAATCTCAAATTTTTTACAAATAACTTGCCTTAACTCAAAATATGCAACGTGTAGGGGATATCTTAAACTAGAAGCTCACCAAAAACCGGAGCCATAGCCCTTGAATTGATGCCCAAAAACAGTGTCAAATAGAGGCTCAATTGTTATGTATTTCTTTGTAAATTGCTGAATTATTTTTACTAAAATAAAATAAATGACCTATTTACCTTAGGAATTGACCATATTGATAAACATGAAAGTTATAGGAAATCTTTTTATCTATTTGGTGTCAAAATATCATAAATTAATTCTATGTCTAGGTACTTCAAAAGTCTGTCGCAACTCTAAAACTTGCAATTAAACTTTTACCTAAAAATTGGCTAAGTGTTCGAATGACGTGTTACTTGTGGAACTTGAGTGTGTGAATCTTATATGAAATTTTTAAGTAATTAGCATATAAAAATGATGCTTTTGATGAAATGAACCTATGTTGATGGTTCGATTCTCTGTCACATAAATTATGGTTATGCTTCGCATGCTTGTACTTGATGTTTTAGCAAGTTGTACCGTGTGACATCATATTTATACACCATGCTATAATTATTTGCACACGAGAAGCATATTGCACATCATGAGCATTCCTACACTTGTATCTTGGGTTATTGGAGTCTCTTTTGTACCTATCATTGTGGGTTGCATCCTGTACACTTGTTTTGGTTATTTTAAATCTCGGTCGTACTTGTCGGGTATAGGTCTCCTTGGTTTTTGTTGCTCCTTGAGTTATGGTAAAATTATAGAAGTGGTGTTAACATGGGAAAATTGGGTAATTTCAGGGAAGGGCCTAATTCGGCGGACCTAACCCCACTGCGGTGGTAACTTCGGAGAAGACCCTAATTATAGCGGACCTAAACCCCATTGCTACGATGTTTTGAAGGGTAATTTGGAGAAGAGCCTAATTCGGCGGACCTAATCTCACTGTGGTGGTAACTTCGGAGAAGAGCCCATTTATGGCGGTCCTAAATCCCTCATCTTGGTACTCTGAGTAATGTGAAGTGTTTTTTGAAATTTCTGTTATTAATTAGACATTGGGTTGACACCTAATGAGTATCCTTGTTCTTATGGTGGGACTGGTCGACTTGGAATAAGGATGGTTAAAATTGGATAAAGGTCGGTCCCCACGCCATTACCATTGAGTAAAACAGCTGTGGCATTAAGCTCGGCAATGCCTTTACTATTCGCAAGGAGGCGAGGATGGGTTCGGTGATGAAGACCCATCAAGTCTACTCTGTATTTCCTTGCGTGGAATTCATAATATTTTTCTAGACGTATGATGGGTTGGGCAATTGCATTGCATTCATCTGCATCACGTACTTGCACAATTGCTCCTATATATGCTTAC
>JAOTRH010103686.1:0-15753 GCA_034768845.1 Heliamphora exappendiculata
TATAAAAGTTAAAAAAAAATAATTTTTAAACATAAGTGTTATAAAAATAAAAATATAAAAGAGCGTAATAATATTTTAAAAATAAAAAAATACAATAATATAACTCTTAAATATAAAAAATATAAATATAATACACCCTAAAAATATTCATACACGTTTCACACCTTATAATTATAATACAATCAATTAAAAATTTAATTTTACTCATAATAGAACTGTCATGTTTATATTCAAATTATATGTACAAAAATATTAACACTTCAGAGAAAGAGAGAGAGAGAGCGAAAAGAAAAGAGAAAAAAAAGAGGTACATAGAGAGAACGAAAGCCATTTAATTTGAATTAAACATGGGTTAACTAATTTAATTTTATTACTAATTTCTTTTATTATTAATTTATATATTTATTTTATTATTAATTACATCTAATTTAGTAGGCTTAAGAAAAAACAAGAAAACTTAATTTTAAAAAAAGATGGCTTCCTCCAGCCTTTTGTTGGATTGAAGAGATAAAATTTTATTTATTTTGAATCCAAATGAATATATATCGATAATTTGAACCGTTTTTATTATTATTTTAAGTGTATATATTATTATCGTAAAAAATTAAATTGATCAGATATTAATAATCGTATTAATAAATTATATATATATTGATAAAATAAATAATAAAATAAAAATTATAATTTATTTTTATTAACACAAATATAATTTGTTAAGACAGTTATCAATATTTAACTAATTTAATTTTTTATAATAATAATATATAAATTTAAAATAATAAAATAAATAATTTATCTCATCAAAATAAATCTAATTTAAACTTAAAAAAAAAATTAAAACTGCATATCTTCCGTCCATCACTTAACTGGACTCGTCGTACCAAAAAAAGCGTATATCCTGGTACTTGCATGTAATGATTAGCTTTCTCCTGCGTGACCTGTAAATCTCGGATAATAATCCACTTTATAATTTTATAAAAAAAATTATTACATTAAAATTAAATCATTAATTTTAATAAAAATTTATTATAGTAAAATAACATAAATTTATTAGTTAAAAATTTCATAACACATATTATGAAAATTTTAATTTTAACAAAATTTTATTTAATTAAAGTAATATATTTTTATTAAATAATATTTTTACCACACAAAATTACTTAATTTTAATGTAATAAAAGTTTCCATCATAATCCGTAAATCTCGGATACAACACTGTACATTTTCCCGACACTTTGGGAAACTTTTTGCTTTTTTGTTTTTCCCGATAAGCATAGAAAGAATGTATATAATCAGAAAACTGCACAGCCAACTGCCTTCTGGTCTTCCCGACGAATGTACCTTTCGGATTCCATCTTTTGTGCATATATATATATATATATATATATATATATTCGTCCAAATTGCTATGACGTCAAGGGTAAATGTCACGTACATGTTTGCACAAAAAATGAGTGAGTTGTTCGTCGATAATTTTATGCCACGTACATGTTTGCACAAGAAATGAGTGAGTTGTTCGTCAATAATTTTATACCGGTGGACCATTTGACGATCAAGTCAGACAAAAAATTTTTTTTAAAAAAAAAATCTTAAGAGTAAATTTCAGCAGAGTTTTAGCTTAGTAAAAGAGATACCACATTTCATCTTCTTTTTGTTGGCTATTTATAGGTAGAAATATACTTGACCCATCTATGAATTTCGACCCGACCCGAGCAGGTCGGGTCGTACTTTTCATCTCTGATCAATGCATAGCAATTAATATCTTGATGGTGACTTATCATTGCCATCATTGAATATATTTGCCTTTTGTCATGTCTAGATGTTCATCAGTATTCATGTCTAGTTCCAGGCTTAATTTGGGCTAGGGCATTTGACTATTTTACCGTTGAGTTAGCCTATTTATTACTGATTCTTCATCAGCGTATCACCTCCCGGATATATGTATTGCGGGACATGATCTTTAATATTGTCCATTTAGCTCGGACAAGAGTTTAGGCAGCTTACCTTGCTCGGCTATCAGTGCCGAGCATTCCTCGTAACCGTGCCGAGCACCATCTTTTCGGGATGTTGGGTCAAACTCTCGCTGAGCTCGGGCCTTATGCCTTGAAGTCTCTGGAGCTCGAATTAGCCACCGTATAGCTCGGCCAATTACTCGAGCTGATCTGGACATGCATAGGAATGTGCCGTGCTGACGTGGAGTGTTGCTTTGTATGGCCTCCACGCGTGCTAATGTAGCTTTGGTCGAAACTTGATCCCCCTCAATTGCCCCCATCATCTTGTTGTTGCTCGAGAACTCGAGCTGCTGGAAGATGATGTGATGCTCTTGCCCAATTTGTTACTTTGAATTTTGGTCGGGAGGCTTGTTGATCAAGCTTCGTTGACGTACTATCCCTTAGAAGTCTTTACACGCCAACGGTCACTTCTACCACGTGGCAGTGCCCCATCGGTTCTGCGGCGCATTTATGGCATGCATAGAATGCGCATTAAGTGCGTATGGCGCCAACTATACCTTGGGTACAAGAATGCTGGCCGTCACAATCAATAAATGTCAATCATTTGATTTATTTGGGGATATCTGCTCGGACTTTCACTTTCTATCAACAATTTCACTCGGGATGTAAATCTAACGAGTAATAATGCTCGGCCCTTTGGTCCGAACACCAATTTTACGAAGTCAAACGCCATGAGTCGTTCGGATAAAGTTACTCGGGCCATCTACGCCGCCTGTGTTAAATGTGCATTTAATGCCTTCGGCGCGCGTCAGGACACGCGCCATAACTGCCGTCTTTTGGCGCTCCGTTTGAATATTGGTGAAGCTATAAAAGGGGGGAGGGTGTTCCCCCATCCCTTTTTTACGAACCATCATCACCCTCACAGCTTAGGCGATTTTCGACAACCCATTCTCCGACAAAAGTAATCTCTGCAACTCCGGCAATCTTTGAAGTTCTTACAGCCATCCTCAACAAGGTTAGCACCCCTCATCTCGCTGTTTCAACTTTTATATGAAAAGCCGTGGCTAACGCCACCATAGTGGGGGCTGGTCATACTGGCCTATTCCCCAAATGCCCCGCCGCTGCCGCCGTCGCTGCCCCTGGTGGTTGCGGTGGTGCTGGGGAAATTCCTGTAATCGTATCTACACACATGCAAACATCTAAAAACTTCTTTCTTTTTCTTTTTTTTAAGACAATGGGGGGTCGTGCTAGCAATGTTGACACACCGGAGGCATTGGCCGATCTCCATCGAGCTCGGTCCATCCCCGATGATGTCAGTATACAACTGGCAACCAGTGAGGAGACCTTGACCACTGGAGAGCCCGGGGGGGTTATTTTTCCGCTTGTGGCTCTTCTGGAGTCCCGGGTGAAATTTCCCCTCCCGAGCGTCTTTAGGGAGGCGCTCTCCTTTTACCAGTTATGCCCGGTGCAGCTCACCCCAAAATTCTCGATACTGATGGGGGTAGCTCTGTTGAATCGCTACATGGGCATCGATTTCAGTGTCTGGGAGATTCAATACTGCTACTCCATCGCCGAGACAGCCAAAGGGTTGAACAAGTACTATCTCAAAGCCAAAGATAATCGGATGATCGTGCGCGAGCTCAAGAACTCCCACAAGGGGGATCTTGAAGATTTCGTCGTGATCGGGGGAAATTGGCAGCTCGAGCCTGGCCCTGTTGATCCTCGTGAACGGCTTTGCCCGACCAAGCCAGGGACCCTAGGTACCGAGCTCCTCGCCCAATCCTAAATCCTTATAATGTGTTTTGAATGTTTCGATCATATTGACATTATCTCTTCAGGCGCTCACTGCAATACTTCGGCTGCTCAGGACAGAAAAGACCGAAGAGACGGCCGTATAAACTTCGAGCACATCATGCGGGTGCTGGACTGGGATCACGGTGTGCGGTGCTTCTCAAGGCTCTTCAACGGCATTCCTATTCGTCCGGAGGAGCTCGGTCACCGCATAGAGCCAATTGAAGGAGCTTAGCCTGAAGGAGACCAACCTGAAGAGGACCTGAGCAACCGAGCGACCACTTCTAGCACGGCAAGTCGTCGCAGATCTTCCAACTCCACCTTCCACAGCCTTGTCGACCAGGATGACTCGAGTATGTCGAGGAGGAACCTGCTCAATTTCTTGCTCGGGGACCTATCTGGTCATCAGGCCCCGACCTCCTCCCCGTCGATGGGAGCCCAAACTGCTGCATTGTCTTCAGGCACCTAGGCCTCGATCGTTGCCCCTCCTACAGCAGCCCGGGAATCTGGACCCCCATGACCCAGCCAACAAGAAACAGGCCTTCTGCGGCCGATGCTGCGAGCCGCCAGATTAGGCACCGGGTACAAGAAGCGCTGCGACCTCCCTCCCAACCCGCTCAACAGCTGAGCTCGAGGTAACCGAAGCTTCCCTCGCCTTCAACCCCGCATACCGTGGGCAGTCCCTGACTGCGAGGGATTCGGTACAGGAGAGCCACAATGTGGCATGGGCGCTCGCCAAGACACTGTGCCTGCCCAAGGACAAGACCGATTACGAGGCGATCCCCGATGCGAGTCTGGCCAAGCAAGCCGTGCAACACGTCATTGTGGTAGGTCGTTATGAGCCGAGCTACGTTAACTTGTTCAATTCTGCCACTTATGTCACATATATAATTCCTTGTTCGAGCTGCCATCTCTCTTGATTGCACAGGGCTTGCAAATGGGGGTGGAGGCTGTCGAGCGCTGCAACAAACTACAGGAGAAATGCAACCTCCTACACAGTGATACAATAAAAATGAAGAGATGATATGAAGATCCTTCAAGCCCGGGTGGAGGAGGCCTGCAAGGTTAAGAAAGAGGCCGAACTCCAAGCCAGCAATGCCCTGGCCTCCGTCAAAGAACACGAGCCCAATCTGGGTTCTGTTCTGGCACAACTCGAGAAGGCAACAAATTCTGAGGCTGCTCTGCAAAGGGCATACACTGACCTCAAGGAGCTCAACAATCAAATCGCCCAGGCTAAATTCGAAGAAGGGTATAACAAGGCCGGGGATGACTATGTAGCCCAGGTTAGAACGATGCAAAACCCTCTCTTCAAAATGGGCTGGGATGCCGCGCTGAGGGCCACCGCCATTCCTATGGACTCCACGATGCACAGGGAGGTGCCCTGGCTTCAGCCTAGTGTGCCCATTCCTGCAAAATTTGGGAATCTCTTGGGTCAGACCATCCCTTCCGGGCAGGTCATTGAGGCCCCTCCACTCTCTGTGGCTGCTGTTTCGACTCCTTCTTCCGAGCAGATACCTCATCCTCCTCCTGCGACTGAACAAGAGGAAGAATTTGAAGAGCTCGAGCCTCTCTTGCCCGAGGTAAGAGCAGCCGACCTGAACGCCCCAGGGATCTTACACTAGAGGATGACGAAATCGACCAGGGAAGAGAGGCCGAGCAAGCGATCGAAGGTGGAGGTGGAGCACCAGGTGTGCTAGGTGAAGAGGTCCGGGCTGAGCAGGAAGAGACCCCCTCCCCCCAATGTAAACTTTGCAATTTTTGCTATTTATTTGAGGTGTGCGCTGCACGGCCTCGTTCCATCTGTGAGGTCAGCGCGCCTTTGCTATGTAAACAACTCATTTATTAATGCAATTCACAAGTACTTTTGCTCGTTTCCTACTCTTTTGCTTTGTACTTGTTTCTTTTCTTCGACGTTAATTTTTGTGTAAGCATATGAAGCTCGGCCTCACACTACTAGGTGAGGTCGGGAGGTCTCCAAATATATTGAAATTGTGCTGAACTGAGATGCCTAATCAATTTAACAAGATCACCCGAACACTGTTAATTAGTTCAAGCGGTAGTGTAACTGAGCACATCTTTTTGATCAGTCAAAACCTTAGGATTTGCCGAGCACGTCCCCTTGAGACCGAGGAATAAGATGTAGAATTCTCAAAAGGAATAAGATGTAGAAATCTCAAAGTACCAAGTCATTAGAAGTCGGCTTGGTCTTCAGATTCATGGTCGGCAAGTGACTTTCCTGCTCGGTCATACCGATGTTGTCCAGTCGAGCTGATCTCCTTTAGCCTAGTTAGGATTGTAAGTCGTCTGAGACTTGTTCTAAAGTCATGCTAGAACTTTCTTGTTCGGATATGGCTTAAAAGTCACCGGGTCCATTGTGCCTAGCCAAGCTAGGGCTTTCTTTTCCAGGCGTGACTTAGAAGTCACCGGTACTTTTGTGCCTAGCCGAACTAGGGTTTGGTTGCCCAGGCGTGACTTAGAAGTCACCAGGACATTCATGCCTAGCCGAGCTAGGGCTTTTTCCCAGGCGTGACTTGAAGTCACCGGGACTTTTGTGCCTAGCCGAGCTAGGGATTTCTTGCCCAGGCGTGACTTAGAAGTCACTTGAATTTTTGTGCCTAGCCGAACTAGGGTTTTCTTGCCCAGGCGTGACTTAAAAGTCACCGGGACTTTCATGCCTAGCCGAGCTAGGGCTTTTTTGCCCAAGCGTGATTTGAAGTCACCGGGACTTTGGTGCCTAGTCGAGCTAGGGCTTTCTTGCCTAGGCGTGACTTGAAGTCACCGGAACTTTTTTTCCTAGCCAAGCTAGGACTTTTTTGCCCAGGTGTGACTTGAAGTCACCAAGACTTTTGTGCCTAGCCGAGCTAGGGCTTTCTTTCCCAAGTGTGACTTAGAAGTCATCGGGACTTTCATGCCTAGCCGAGCTAGGGCTTCTTTACCGAGGCGTGACTTGAAGTCACCAGGACTTTTGTGCCTAGAGGAGCTAGGGCCTTTTTTCCCGGCGTGACTTGAAGTCACTAGGACTTTTGTGCCTAGCCGAGGTAGGGCTTTCTCGCCCAGGCATGACTTGAAGTCACCGGGACTTTTGTGCAGGCGTGACTTGAAGTCACCGGGACTTTTGTGCCTAGCCGAGCTAAGGCTTTCTTGCCCAGGCGTGACTTGAAGTCACCTGGACTTTTGTTGACGATATCCTTGATCATGCGTAAAATGTTGAAAAACTTCTCTTTATTCATAATCCCGAACAAATGTACATTTGAGACTAACGATAAAACTTCCTCAGATTTTGCGCGTTCCACGGCTTTGGGACCTGCTTTGCTTGCATATCTTCAAGTTTGTATGCTCTCGTGCCAGCAACTGACATGACTCTGTACGGCCCCTCCCAGGTCGGACCGCGCTTGCCGTCAAGGGGGTCCTTTGTATTAAGGAGCACCCTTCTGAGGACCAGCTTGCCGACCTGGAAGCTCTTCGGATTCACCCGCCTGTTGTAGAACTTTGCTAGTTGTTGGTGATAGGATGCCAACCTGACCAGAGCTTGCTCTCTTCTTTCCTCGGCTAAGTCCAAGTCTCGAGCAATGCTGAGATCATTACTCCCGGACTCAAAAGCTTCAGTTCTGATGGCAGGCACGCCGACCTCTAAGGGGATAACTGCTTCCAAGCCATAGGCCATGGCAAATGGCGTCTCCCCAATAGAACTTCTATGAGTTGTTCTGTAGGCCCACAGCACGGATGGGAGTTCGTCTGCCTACTTTCCTTTGGACTTCTCTAATCTTCTCTTCAACCCTGAAAGGAGTGTTCTGTTCGAGATCTCTGCTTGGCCATAGCTCTGGGGGAACGAGGGCGTTGAGAAGTAAATCTTCACCCCCAGACCCAAGCAGAATGTCTTGAAAAAGTTGATGTCGAATTGCTTCCTATTGTCGGCGACTATGGCACGCAGAATACCAAATATGGTGATGATGTTCTTCCACTAAAACTTCTTCGCGTCCACATCTCTGATATTGGCCAAGGGCTCAGCTTCCACCCATTTGGAAAAATAATCTGTAGCTACAATTAGAAACTTTCTATTGCCGGGTGCCTTAGGCAATGGCCCAACAATATCTAGTCTCCACTGAGCAAAGAGCCATGGGCTAGTGATCGGGCTAAGCTCATCGGCTGGATGCCTGAGCAAGGGTGAAAATCTCTGGCACTTCTCACACTTCTGCGAGTATAACTAGGCATCTTTTTGCATGTAGGGCCACCAGTAGCCTTGGCTCATTGCTCGGTGTGCCATAGACCTTCCTTCGGTGTGACCTCCGCATATCCCTTCATGAAGCTCGAACAGAAAGTCTTGGACTCTGCTCGGATGAACACATAGTAGATAGGGCCCTGCAAAAGATCTCCTGTATAACTGACCCTTAGGAGATAGCCAAAAACGTGCAGACTTGTGCCTGATCTTATATGCTTCCTTCTTGTCCTCTGGGAGTTGGCCATTACTGAGGAAGCTGACGATGGGATCCATCCAGCACAGGTCCTGATCTTCTTCGATAGCACATATCTGCCGAGTAGTAGTGTCAATGCTCGAACTCTCCTGCTTCTGCACTTCCACTGTTCTCTTTAGCCCGAGTTTGGTTGCTGAGGCTAGGGCAGATAGGGCATCAGCATGGGAATTCCCTTCTCGGCTGACTTGCTCGATTTGTACTTCT
The DNA here is from genome assembly GCA_034768845.1 of Heliamphora exappendiculata. NCBI lineage: Eukaryota > Viridiplantae > Streptophyta > Magnoliopsida > Ericales > Sarraceniaceae > Heliamphora > Heliamphora exappendiculata. Next base: position 8,420 of record JAOTRH010103686.1, read on the forward strand.
TCAAAACCTTTGACTAGCTCGCGAGGAACAAACCAGTATGTAGCCATCCTATCATCCTTAGCATTGTACTGCCCAGTCATCTAGTTGACCACTAGTTGCGAATCACAAAAAACTTTTAAGTTATTGATGCCTAGGAGCTCGTCACTCCTAATCCCTGCGAGTAGTGCTTCATACTCGGCTTCATTATTGGAGGCTGGGAATCCCAACCTTATTGAGTGTTCTATCACTAATTCGTCGGGGGAAATGAAGACTACTCCTGCTCCGGAGCCCTTCTGGTTTGAAGCACCATCAATGAATAGCCTCCATCCTTGCAGTATTGTTGATTGGGACTTGGCGTTGATTGTCCCATTTTCTTCTCCATCTTTTTTCTTCCCCCCCAGCTCGGGCTGGAGTGGGGCTGAGTCCGAGCTGTTCTATGTGTCTGGCTTGGAGAATTCAGCAATAAAATTTGCGAGGACCTGACCTTCGATTGCTGTTCTGGTCGGAACTCGATATCGTACTCTCCAAGCTCTACTCCCCACTTGGCAATCCTTCTAGATAGATCAGCTCGGCGTAGCAAAGCTTTGAGAGGGTGTACAGTTAGAACAATGATCTTGTGGGCTTGAAAGTATTGTGCCAGCTTTCGAGATGCCATGACCAGGGCTAGTGCTAGCTTTCCAAAGGTAAGTACTTGGTTTTGGCCTCGAGAAAGGTGTGGCTGACATAGTATATTGGGAGTTTCTCGACAATATTCATTCTGAGCAAGACGGCACTGGTCGCATGATCGGACACTGCAAGGTACATGCATAGCTCTTCCCCAATCAAAGGCTTGGAGAGGAGAGGAGCCGAGGTAAGGTACTCCTTTAAAGTTTGGAGCGCCTGATCACACTCCTCCTTTTTTAACATTTGAAAGAAATGATGGCACTTATTTGATGATCGGCTGATGAATCTATTTAGTGCTGCTGCCATTCCAGTCAATCGTTGTATCTCCCGAACAGTCTTTGGGGGCTGTATGTTCTAAATTACAACTATCTAGTCGGGGTCAGCCTCGATGCCTCTTCTACTGATAGGGTGCCCGAGGAACTTTCCCGATTGTATGCCAAAGGCACACTTTGACGCATTGAGCCTTAGATTATAGGACTTCAGTACCTCGAACACACTGCTCAGGTTGGCCAAATGGTCATGCTCTTGCTTAGTTTTTACCACCATATCATCGATATAAACCTCGATACTTCGACCTAGCATAGGTTGGAATATTTTGGTTATAAGCCTTTGATAAGGTGTCCCGACATTCTTCAAGTCAAAGGACATGACCTTGTAGCAGTAAAGCTCTCTAGGGGTAATGAAGCTGGTCTTCTCTTGATCATTCGTGCTCAAAGCAATCTGATGATAACCCCTGTATGCATCCAAGAAACTCATGGTTCCGTGCCCGGCCACCGAGTCCACCAGCTGATTGATTTTGGGAAGTGGAAAAGAATCTTTGGGCTATGCTTTATTCAAGTTAGTGAAATCAACATAGACCCTCCACTTTTCGTTTTTCTTTTTCACAACAACTATGTTGGACAGCCATTTCGGGTACTGCACCTCTCTTATCGCTCCTGCCTCGAGTAACTTTTCAACTTCCTCGGCGACGGCATCTGCATGCTAAGCTGAAGACCTCCTCCCGCGCTGGACAAGGAGCTTGTGTGTAGGGTTGACATTTAGCTTATGCTCCATTACCTCGGGATCAATGCCCGGCATCTCGTAGGGAGTCCAAGCGAAGACCTCGACGTTTAATTTAAGAAAGCTCACCAGAGCGGACTCATCTTGTTCAGCCATGTGGGTGTCGAGCAGGAAGAATCGATCAGGGTCTTCCTCATTTAGCATGACTTTCTTTAGCGGTTCCACCATCTTTTCTACTGGTGCTTTCCCGATGTTATCGAGGAGTGGCCTATCTTGTACTTCTACCACACACATCTGTTCATCGCCATAGGATCCTTCTTTACCTCGGATGGCAGCCATAAAACATTACCTGGCCGCTGCCTGATTTTTCATGATGGATTCTACACCCTTGGCGGTTGGGAACTTCAGGACTTGATGGTAGAGCGAAGGGATATCTTTGAGCTGATGAAGCCAAGTCCTTCCCATTATAGCATTATAAGGCGACGGGACATCCACCACCAAGAATTTAATATTTTTGAGCTTAGAGCTTGCCTTGACTGGCAGTGTTATCCTTCCCATTGGTATGGTGGGCTGGCCGTTGAACCCGACCAATAGGGTATGGCATTTTTGTAAGTCTGCTTTCGTGAGCTCTAATTTGTAGAAGAGGTTGGCATACATGACCTCTGCCGAGCTCCCTTGATCGACCAAGATACGCTTTACGTCATATCTCCCAATTCGGAGGGTTATAACGAGCGCATCGTTGTGAGGGTGTTCAACCCCCTCTAGGTCGGCGTCGGCGAAAGTCAGATCTCCAGCCAGGAACTTACTGCTCGGATATCTCTTTCTACTCGGTTCACCGTGCTTGAGCTGGGCCAGCATAACCTCACGATGCGCCCTCTTCCGGCTCTGACCCCTTGCCTCATTCACTGTCTCTGGCCTAGGGGCTGCATGAATGATGTTAATAACTCTCATGGGCTCATCTGCCCCTCTATCCTGTTCGGCCTTAGCATGCTATTCATCCCGGGTCTTCTCATTGTCGATATACTGCCCGAGGTTACCTGCCTTCACTTACTACTCCAAGAACCTTTTAAAGCCTCGGCAACGGTCGGTGTAATGCCCTTGCTCTCTGTGGTAGGCGCAGTGCTTCTTATCATCCAACTTGCTCGGGTCAGTAAACATCTTGGGCGTCCATACAAACCATTGCTTATTTTTGATTTGGTTGAAGAGCTTGTGGATAGGCTCATTGAACACTACGTTCGCCACCTCGTACACCTCATTGGGCCCATGGCGTTCCTTTTCTCGATTAGGCCTTTTCTTGGCCTTCTTGTTTTCCTTCTTCTTCGCTCGGTCAGCCTTCGGTGCTTCCCGGGCAGGGGCTTCATTGCTCACACCTCCAATGTTCTCATCTACCTTAGAGTGATGGTCAATTCTCAACATCAGTTCGACCATGCTTTGAGCAGGCCTATTGGTCAGCGAATGCCTCAACTTGTGGGTTTTCTCCAACCTGAGCTTGAAGGAGGCAATGGAAAGTTGCTCGTTGTAGCCATCTATATCATTGAAGGTATCCGAGTATCGCCCGGCATACGACCTCAAGCTTTCGTTCTCGGCCCTTCTCAATCCGAGCAGGGAATCGATTTCCTTGGGCTGACGACTATTTGTAATGAACCTCGCTGCGAACAGCTCGGTGAGTTGCCTCCATCTTCCTACTGACCCAGCTGGAAGCTTGTCGAACCAAAGCAAGGCCACCTAGCCCAAGCTGGACGAAAACATCCTGCACGTTAGAGAATCATTCCCGCTCCAAAGTGCCATCGCCTGTCTGTAATGTCGAATATGACCTTTAGGGTCAGACTTCCCATCGTAGAGAATGAATTTGGGGGTTTAGAACTTCCTGGGGGGATCTGCCCTGTCCACCTCTCTTATAAAAGGGGAGGCAGAGATCTGCTCTAGGGCCCTCTAAGCTACGTCTTGAGCTGACCTCCCCGTGGCCGGCTGTAGTCTCCCCTCGAGCTAGAGGTTCAACCATTTCTTGAGATCCTCTTTTTCCTCCGCACGCCCGAGGTCTTGGCCAGCCTGCCGTTTTTGCTCACTACGGCTCTCGGCTGGTTCATTAGTGTTGCTAGAGGTTTGTGTTTGCCTCTGTCTATTCCTTTTGGAGCTTGAGACGTGGCTCCTTTGAGGGTCCTCATCATGTCGAGGATTCTTTGCTGGGCTATGGCTTGCCCGAGGCCGAATGATGCCCCTCCTTTCATCCCGGTTGGACTTCTCACGCCGGTTAGACCTCTCGTGAGATCGCTTATGCTCGGGACTAACTGCTGGTGAACATCGCTGGTGCATCTGAGCTCTCATCTCGTGGAGCTCTTGTTGAAGTTTATCCAGCTGCTCGTCCCTTTTGTTCAGCTCGTCCGAATACCCTTCCAGGACTTGCTGCATGTTGAAACGTGGGGGGTAGACTCCAGGAGAGGGGGTTGTGTCGTTAGAACCCCCAACCTGGGTCTGTTCTCTCCTTCGATTGAGCCTAGCTCCACTAACGTGAACTTTAGAGGCCACAGGGTGCCCCTTCTTCGGTGTGTTGCATGCGATGCCTCTACGCGTGGCTCGCTCAGCTCTTCAAGCTCGTGGTTCCCCCGACTAGCCATGGAGGTGTTCTAGGAGATTCCCACAGACGGCGCCCAATTGTAGAGGATCAAGATAGGGATCTACTAGTCCCGTCCAAGCTAGCTATGACGTCAGGGGTGGATGCTACGTACGTGTCTGCACAAGAAAGGGGTGAGATGCCTGCCGGTGACTTTATACCGGTGGACCCTCCGACGATCAAGTGAGGCAAGAGGTTTTAGAGAGAAGAAAGATCTTGAGAGTAAATTTCAGCAGAGTTTTGACTTAGTAAAAGAGAGACCACCTTTCATCTTTTTCTTGTTGGCTATTTATAGGTAGAAATATACTTGACCCGTCTATAGAGTCTGATCCGACCCGAGCTGGTCGGGTCGTACTTCCCATATCTGATCAATGCATAACAATTAATGTCTTGATGGTGACTTATCATTGCCATCATTGAATATCTCTACAAATGCCTTTTGTCATGTCTGGATGTCCATCGGTATTCAGGTATAGTTCCAGGCTTAATTTGGGCTAGGGCATTTGACCATTTTACCGTTGAGTTGGCCTATTTATTACTGATCTTTTATCATCGTATCACCTCTCGGATATATGTATCGCGGGACATGATCTTCAATATTGTCCATTTAGCTCGGACCAGAGTTTAGGCAACTTACCTTACTCGGCTATCAGTGCCGAGCATTCCTCGTAACGATGCCGAGCACCATCTCTTCGGGATGTTGGGCCGAACTCTCGCTGAGCTTGGGCCGAACTCTCGCTGAGCTTGGGCCTTATGCCTTGAAGTTTTTGGTGCTCAGATTAGCCACCGTACAACTTGGCCAATTGCCCAAGCCGATCTGGACATGCAGAGGAATGTGTCGTGCTGACGTGAAGTGCTGCTCTGTACGGCCTCAACGTGTGCTAATGTGGCTTTGGTCGGAACTTGATTCCCCAATATATGTGGGTGTGGGTGTGGGTGTGGGTGTGGGTGTGAAGATTGGAGGCTTTGAAAGTCGGGTATAAAAGATCAGATGGCAAACAACTCGAAACATAAGATTCACTTCTCCGGCGAGATCATATAAACGACTGTGACGGACAAGGCTTCGATGGCCGACGAGTGGGTTTGCGACGTCCGATTTCTCCACAGCGGGCAGAAAATCATCGTCGGATTGGACTGCGAATGGAGGCCCAACTTTTTCAGCTCAACGATCAACAACAGAACTGCGACGCTTCAGCTATGCACCGGAACCAAATGCCTCATCCTCCAACTCTTCTACATGGACTCCATTCCCGCATCGATTCGGAGCTTCCTCGCCGACCCCAACATCACTTTCGTCGGAGTCGAGGTCGGGGACGACGCGTCGAAGCTCAGGGACGAGTACGGGCTAAGTTGCTGCCGCACCACCGACATTCAAGCGCTGGCTATGGCGCGTTGGCTGCAGCGGTTCCATCGGAAACCCGGACTGAAAAAGCTTGCTCAAGAATTGTCGGGGGTTTTGATGGAGAAGCCGAAGCACGTTTGTCAGAGCAACTGGGAGGCGAGAGTGCTGAACGAGAAGCAAGTTGAGTATGCTGCCATTGACGCTTATGCTTGTTATAGGATTGGACTGAGACTGCTCAAGGCGAATCAGTAAATGTGACCGTCGCTAGGGTGAAATATTTTTCGAATTCTGTTATTATTCTGTTGAGAGTTGAATGCTATTGTAGGCTGGCTGGCTGGCTGGCTGGCTGGATAACTCATCTATCAATTATCTGATTTATACATGTGATTAGGTTTTAAATGTTTTTGTGATTTGGTATTTTATTGATCTGCATGTTTTGGATACGTATGATTGAATTTTGTGAACGTAATGTGGTTTTTTTAAAGTGTGATTGAAAACTAGTTTCTCTCTCTTTTTTTTTTTTGAGATTATTGCTTATTTGTTTATTTGATTTTATTTATATTCGTTTTTAATGTTTTTTTAATAATTTAGTCAAATTATAATATTTTTTTGATTCATATTATCGAAATGAGTCAAAAGAAAATAAACATTTGATTAAAATCTGAAAAAAATTCAAACCAATAAAAAATATGGCAAAATAAGCCAATTAATAGCATATTGGAAGATGTGCGTCATATCGGCAGTAATAGCAATGCTGGGATCGTTTGCCCATGTACGTTGAAAGCGAACTCGTCCAACAAGATTTCTTTATCTATTTGGATGAGTGCGATCAGATCAATAGCAGTTGATATTTTGTGTTTACTATGATCGCTAACTGCTGAAGAGCTCTGTGTTCGCATTTGCCTTTCTTTCTTGCCGTCGATAATAAGGTTTCTTTTTCACTTTCTTTCCCTAAAACCTTGATCTTGATAATATGTCGGCTTTTGTTCTTTTTTTTTGCTTTGAACGAAAAAAAACGAATATATTGCTCCATAATAAAGAATTACATAAACAGATTTTCACCCTATGACTATAAGTTGGTAAGGAATCAACGTTAGGATAGGGAAAAACAAAATTCAACCATTTGAACACACAAAACAAAATTCAACCATTTGAACACACAAAAAGGACTAAAAAAACCAACACTTGCTATAACAGCTCGTTGACCTCTTTATCTTTAGGCTTCGCCAGACCCATAGGTAGCATGTTCCATTGGCTTAGATGCATGCCAAGCAGCCATATGAAAACAGCCACAAAATCCATAAGCCAGACAACTTCCAGAGCAAAATCAGAGCGTAACCAAATGCAGCAAACACCAAGGCCATTGCTGCTGCATAAGGCAGGCCCTTGCTAGCTACATAACATGCAAAACCAAAATAGCAGTAACAGCCAGCACACCAGCATTACCATACTGAATCGCAGCAGCATAACAGAATGGCTTAACAGCCAGCACACCAGCAATACCATAACTTCAATAGCATTACAGAATGGCTTGACACAAAATTCATAACAGAATGGGTTGACAGCCAGCACACCAAATTCAATAGCATTACCACAAACTAATAGCAGAATGGCTTGACAGTCTTCTTTTGTTCTTGACAAAAGATCTTAATTAGAAGAACTAAGTCTCGTGCCACGCATTTTCGGTGATCCTCGGTTCAGCTGTGGCCCAATTCTTGTGTTGGAGTGGCTGGGGATTTT
>JAOTRH010103697.1:0-15753 GCA_034768845.1 Heliamphora exappendiculata
GGGGGGTTGGTGCGGCGGCGCTGTTCCTCTTTTTCTTTCTCTTTTTTCTTCCTTTTTTTTTTTCCTTCTCTTTTTATTTCTTTAACAGATTAACCCTAACCCCTAACCCACACAGAGGATAACGCGCGTGGCTAGGGCGGGCTTTTTGGCGGGCGGACATCGGCCCGGCCCGGCCCACGATCTTGGAAGGTGTGGTTCAAGCTCAGTTTATAAACAGTACAGGAGCTCAGTCAGGTCCAGCGTCGGGCCGAACTAAGCCTGCACAATAACGAATTTCAGGGGCAATTTCGAGCCTCCATCAAATCTCTGACAATGACTATTCTCGTACGTGGAAGGAAGGCTTGTGGGCTTGTTGAACGGAACTCAATGGTCTACTACTTGTTCTAGCTCATTCATATGCTCAAAAAATTGAAATTACATAACATCCTTACTAATACCTTCTTCTTCTTCTTCCTTTTTTTTTTAACGTGAATTTAAAATTGAATCGCATTCACACTTTTGATTTTTAAAATTACCCATCAACAAATGACTTTTTTTCAGTTTTTTTAATGTCAATTCCCTTGATTGCAAGGGCAAATAAAGGAGAAAAAAAATCTCCACATTGTCCAATTTCTATTTTTTTCTCCCTTAAACATCAAGAATTTTGCACAAAGCGTGTGCGCTTTCTTCTAGTGTGTATATATATATACACATATATGTATGTATTATTTTTAATAACAAGGTTGTGCGGCAAAATATGGCTGAATGCCTCAAAACCTCAAAAAATTTATTTTGGTAACGTCTGGTGTGCGCTGGCATGGGGTGTGGTAGCGGCGGAGTTAAGAATTTGATACAGGTGTGGTATAAAATATATATATTCATAATAAATAAAAAGATATTCATCCTTAAAAATTTTATTTCTTTTACAATTGACCTCGACGGGTTTTTATTTTTTGAAAATTTTGCATGATCGTATCATTACTAACTTTATCAAAAACATCTCTCTCTATGTATACCACCAAGTTGTCATTCATCCGTTGATCACCTATTCGAATCCGTAGTTGGTTCTTCACAACATTCATAGTTGAAAATACTCTCTCAACCGTAGCAGTTGCAACTGGTAAGTTCAATGACAAAGTGAGAAGCAAATAAACGAACGGATATACTTTGTCTATTCTTGTGTTCACTATTTCTTTAGCGAGATCAGTAATTCCATCTAAACTTGAGAAATTATCATTTGACCGCATATCAAAAATATATGTATCAAGTTGATCATGAAGTACGAATCAACATCTTCTTGTCAAAACTAGAAAATGAGTTCAATAGATTCAGGCATGCGACACAAAGTAACAACTCCCTATTTATCTTAGTGAAACGAGCATTTAGTTCTTGAAGTTGCATATCTATAACAACCTTGAATAATTCAACGTGAAAAAGATGTAAGTGTGTCATTTCCGGCGCTTTACGTCTTCTTTTCTCTTAAGTTACAAACACATCATCCATATCGAGAATATTAATTCAATTCTTTTCGTAAAAAGAGATAATAACATCAAGTAAAGAGAAAAGCAACGAGCAGAAGAAAAATTATTGTTAAACTTAATGCAATTTTTTGATTTCATATTCAATCTTTATTCGATGATAGCAGTATTAGCTATTACATCTGAACTATCACAAACATTACGAAGAAAAGATCAAGGTATTGTGAATTCTTTGAATTTGGATGAGATTTTAAAAATTGAATATGAAATGGTATTATCTCTTTTAAGCTTTGTTTAATTGAAAATTCTTCAACATTAAGTGCATCAACAACTTTTGCCACTTGTTTCTCTCTAAGAATATCACGACGTTTACAAGATACCCCGACAACATTCACCACATTACTAACAAAATGGAATAACAAGGCTATTTGATCATGATTCTTTGTTACAACGACAATAGCCAGTTGTAATTGATGGATAAAGCAATGAACATAGTAGGCAAAATAATTCTCTTTTAGTATTAGTGTTTTAAGATCATTTAATTCGCCTTGCATGTTCCTAGCCCCATCATAATCTTGTCCCCTCAACCTACAAATACTCAGTCTAAGTCTACAAAATAAAGTCTCTACAGCATTCTTAAGTAAAAAAGCATTGGTATTGGTAACATGCTAAATACTCAAAAAACGTTCAATGACATTACTTTTTTTGTTCACATATCGTATTGCTACATCCATTTATTCATTTATTGATATTTCATGAGTCTCATCAATTAGAACTGAAAAGAATGCATCATTAAAATCTCTAACAATCAATTTGACAGTTTTCAATGCAACTACACTCATAATATCCTTCTGAATATTAGGAGCTACCAATTTAAGATTTTGCGGAGCATTGGTCAATGCAACCCCATTGAGTTCTTCCTTGTTGTTGACAAGAAATTTCAAATGTTCAAGAAATTTTTTTTGATTATTTGAATTTTCAAATTCATCATGGTTGCGAAATGCAAGTTCTTGTCTCAGGAGAAATCAAATGCAATCGATAGATGTATTCAAGCGGATTCGATAATCAATTCGAAGTTGATTTGATTAATTGTCGAAGACCGTTTGAATATGTTGTCTTTAATTTAACAAGTCTGGACATTTTGTCTAAGATTGATTATAAGCACTCTTAGGACCTTTCACATGAACTTGAAGTTTTTTTCTTTTTTTTTTTCAATTTGAAAATACCTCACCAACAAAAGAAAAGAGTCACCACCGGCTTGATCTCAAATTTCTGATTTGAAAAGATAACAACACAGACAAAATACAGTATCTTTTGTGATACTATACCCTAACCATGGAGCAAATTCACTAAACCAAGTCTAATTAAATCGTCACAAATTTTTTTCAAATGATATTTGTAAAAATTCATGATCACGAGATTGACAAGGACCCTTCTGCAAATATGCTATACGTATTTCGTCTCTATCATTAGGATTTTAATTATTAATCCTAGGCCAAAATCCTGGATTTGCAAGAATATCTGCTAAGTTGATTTTCACGTGACTTTGCTTTTAGAATTGAGAATTATCATCTCTTCTTTTAAAATTTTCTATTTCTAACTATGATTTTATTTTAAAGTATTTCTCCAAAACTATTTAAAAAAATAAAACAAAAGCTCAAATCTCAAATTTCCATAATAGTAATAAATAAGATGCCAACAAGTCACAACAAAAGAAGCTTAAAGCAATAAAAGTTCCATAAATTATTTCTCCATAAGCTCTACAATAATCTCTATAAATTATTCCTCCATAACACTTAACAGTAATCAATAACAATGTGTAACACAAGTAATAAAAACTCAAATTTCAAATAAATAATTTATCTCCAATAATTGATCAAGGATATTTTTGGACTCCACATTGTGTATGAAACCATGTATTGTCACAAACCCTTATTAGAACTACTGTAGTCTGCTTTAGTAGTTAGCTGAGGAAGTATTTGAAAGACCCATGGATATGAAATTGTTCATCTATTCCATTAATCTGCAAAAAACTTGAGATGTGTCGATTTTTATTTTTTATTTTGGAACGAATCGCTTTGGAGCACAGGTTGGATCTTTTTTATTTTCACATTATGATGTCCTCTTAAATCCTAAATATTTTTGTTCATTGGTCAGTAGGTGAAACTCAAATGAAGCCTAAGTTCAAGAGTCAGAGGAGGAGTAGGTGAGTAGCTGGAGCTCGGTATCTACCTGGACGATTGGACTATCGTCTATCGGTGACTTGGCGTTGCCTCGTCGGCGTCGCCTCTTTCTCTCTCAAATTTGAATCGCCTCACCTTGGTTGAGTTGTTGCCTTGCTTCGCTCTGTCTGATCTGCCCTTGCCTTGTTGTCGGCGATGTCGTCGCGTCGTCACCTTGTCGACATCGTCGGCATCTCAGACTCTCAGAAGTCAGACCTCAATCTCAAGCTCTTAGCTCTCGTCTCACTCTTTACTCTTGCATCTCTCAATCTCACTCTCTGGACTCTGCTCTTGCGTGTTGCGTCTCGTCAGAGGGGTGGGGTCATAATGATAATTGAGAAAATAATTTGTTTTAATACAAATATATATATATTTTTTCCAGGTGGGGCACGTGACCCCCTTGGTTACAAGCCCAATCCGCCACTGGGCTGTAGTGTGCAGGGCATTGTTGGGATACGCAGGCACATGGGTGGGCAGGTGGGCTTGTGGCTCTGCAATACACATTCAACATCACGCGTGACACTAGCCGAGCCTTGTTAGGAAAGCCCGCCATGCTCAACACACCTTGCAGGCAAAGTTAGAAGCAATAGAATTCTTTGCTTATCAGGCAAAGTCCACCAAGAAATTTGCTGGATGCAACTGTTGATGATTTGTCAACATAGTTTTGACTCGGAGAAATGATCCTCTCCATTACATGGATTGATTCTGGGGATTGGAACAGGGTGTGCCCTTTCCATGCATGTAGTGGGTGACTTCAATTATTTCCATCAATTAGATTTCACCAACTCAACCTTCCCGTCCCCAAATCATGAAAAGTTGGGGGAAAAAAATAAAGGAGAAAAATCCCTTCCTTCTTCACCCAACTTACCTTTTAATCATTTTACTTTCAGGGGGACAAGATGTTGGACCTTGTAGGTATTATTATGCAGAGGGAGTGTGAAGTTGGTCATGTTGGTCCCCAACTAATTCTGAGTTTGCAGTACTAATTTTGGGGCTTATATATTATAGAGGAAGAGTCCCTAAAGTACTTTGGTGTTCAAAAGAAAAGAGAAGGAAAGGAAAAGAGAAAAAAGTGCTGATATAATAGTGATCAATAGTGGTGGGATGGGAGGGAAAATCCAAGATATGATGCTGTTTTTGCTTGCTTGAGAAACTTAGTGGCTTTCTTTTAGCGATTGAGTAAAGTTGAAATCAATTCAATTGTTGTGAAAAGAGTACCTTAAGAAAAATTAAGAATGGCAATGAGACGAGGTAAGGGTGGGAGTGAGGTATTCTATTGCCATTTTGTAAGGGTGGGAGTGAGGTATTCTATTGCCATTTTCTATTTGATCGGTGTAGAGACATGAAAAAAAATATCTACGAAATAGGAGGTAGGAGGTGGGACGGGGTGTGGATATATTATGGATAATTTATAAATTTTATAGAGAGATAATACTAATAAGAGTTATAAATAATGTGACAAAAAAATTATAGTTGATAAATCATTAGATAAAGATATAAAAGTAAGGCCGAGAGATAAGAAATGAGAAATAAATATAATATTTTTATGTTTTAATTTATTATTTCATTAAAAATAAACTTTATATACGTACTTATAAATATAAATTTATTTATTTTTGGTAATTGAAGACAAAAACAAATGGCAAAATAAGGTAGAGAAAACAAATATTGTTCTCTTTCTATTTGTTATCGGGATGAAAATGTTCGTACATAACAAGACGAAAGCATACGAGAATAGGACATGACAGAATAAATTGTCTATTCTTAAAAACAATGCATGTTACGGAGTTGATAAAAATAAAGGAATTTCAGCCAAAAGGTTTAAAAAAATAAATTTTAACGTACAAAATTTATCAACAAAAATTTTAACGCGTACGGTTTAAGTGCGTGATTTCTTCCAAAAATATCATGCAAACAAACAGATAAATTTATTTATTTTCATATTTATGCATCAACACAGATAATACAAACAGATAAATTTATCTGTTTGTTTATTTATGCATAACAGATACATTTATCTGTGTTTTTTATATATGTTTTGAAAAAATATAGATAAATTTATTTGTATTCTTTATACGTACTTTCAATAAGACAGATAAATTTATCTGTATTCTTTGCATGTACTTTTAATAAAAGATATATAATTTTATATGTATTTTTTATACATGTTTTGAAAATACACAGACAAATTTATCTGTTCTACGATATTTTCATATCAAATAAACATTACGCGTTAAAATTTTTATGAAGATTGGCTTAATTCGTTAAAATTTTTTATACTAAATAAATAATAATAAATAATCTATAAATTAATTTATTCATTAATTTTTCAGAAAAATTAAACATCCCAACACGGCTACAGCCAACAAGAGGCATGCATTATGAAAGAATCGGCCGGACGGGGGCAAGGTTTTTGATTATATTGTGCATGCCAACCTTACAAAATCATTCAAGTTTTTGTTTTTATTTTTTTTAACATAATGGTTTGCGTTGGGTTTTGATTTTGATTTTGGAGGGAAATTCATTTTAGAACCACTAAGGATGATGGTTGCCTGTGCGCTGCTGTGAGTTTAATAAATTTGCTCTAGAATATATTTTGATGATTAGATCTATTATTACGTTAGAGCTTTTATAAGCTTGTTATTTATATGAAAAATAGTTGATCTATTATTTGTAGCTATGTAATTAAATTATATTTAGTTATAAATAAATAAATAAATAATAAATATAATTTTAAGTAAAAATAGTTAAATAAATATTTTCAAATCGTATAACTACATATATCAAATTAATTTTATTTTATATAAATAAAAATATATCTAAGAGTAGAGTCCACTAAGAGCATAACAACGTTAGAGCACAATACACTCCCTCGTCCCTCAAATAATGTGTTATTAGCTTCTTCTTTTTTTGTAGTAAAAGTTAACTTATATTAAGGGCTTATTTGGTTGAATAATTATTTTTATATAATAATTAGTGTATTTAGATTATTAGTATTTGGACTATAATAAATTAGATTATTAGTATAATATATATATTTTGTATCAAATGCTATTTAGTTGATAATATAATAATATAAAAATAAATATTATATTGTTTGATTTAACATAATATTAAGTAATATAGCAATAATCCTCATATTCATAAATTCCTATATGTGGTGAGATAATAATAATTTCAAAATAATAAACTTATAATTGTTAGGAGGATTAATGATATAGTTCAATTCCTCTATCAATTGACTAACAAAATAAGAGAGTATATGAAATTATTCTCATATAATTTAGTTAGATATTTGAGAATGTTATTATTAATAATTTTTAATTTATTATTATTAATTTTAATTATAAATTATAATTTTTTTTAAATATTTATAATTATAAATTATAATTTTTACAAATTACTTATAATTTTTATTATAAATTATAATTTATAAAGTAGTAACGTCAGCTTTGTCAAACACATTAACACTCCAAACAAACAAACTTGTCAAACACATTAACACTCCAAACAAACAAACAAACAAGAAGATTGATAATCAAATTTGTTTTAGGAACATAGCTGACAACCTCTGTGTCAGTCAGACTGGCGCGGGAGGCCAATGTCCCCTCTGCTATCTATTTTTGACTCCGAATAAGGAAACTTTGTTGCAGACAAGTTTTTGCTGTCAACAAATGCAAAATTGTGTCTAGTCTTTAACCCATTACTTTTATTAATTTTAATTTTTTTTATTAATTCAGTTTAAAATTAATTTTTTATTTTTCTAATTACACGTCAAATAGGTTGAAATTTTTGTTTATTTAACAAATAATTTGAAAATTTGCATTATAATACCTCATTGCTTATATTTTTTGTTTGAAAATCAAAAGCCGGTAAAGTTAATGTTGTTTGACATTACCAAATATAGTACCTCATAAATTATAATTTATAATAAAATTATGAGTGTTTAATAAATATTGTAATTGAAATTTAAAAAAAATAGTTATAATTTGTAGTAGAAATCGTAGATGTTTAAAAAAAATTATAACATATAACTAAAATTAATAATAAAAAATTAAAAATTATTAGTAATAATTTTGCCAACCACCTGCTAATTTCGGAAAAGTTTGTTTTGATGCATAAAAAAAAAGTTTTAAAAAAACTTGCATACCTTTCCTGGTAGCTCTGATGGGTTATGTCCCTCAAAATTTGACCAAAATTAAGCAAAAGGTTTCTCTAAGGTTTAGTTTTTGAACTTCATTTTAAAATGTACTTATTATCAATTCAAATGAAATTTATTTTGGTGATTCAAACTATTTATTTTTTAAAAATTGTTAAGAGAATTTTTTATGCCAAAAATTAAATTTATTGGACATTAATAATCACACATTTATCTTAGAAAAATAGATACTCTATTATGAAAATTACATTTGCCGTCCAAATAAATGTCATTAGATATTATGACTATTAATATTTAAACAATTTAATTTTTTGTATAAATAATTTATTCAATAAGCTTTATGAGAGATATGTAACCTGTTTAGATCACCGAAATATGTTTGAAATGAATGCATAACAATTGTAATTTACGATAAAGTTTAAAACCTAAAACTTCTTAAAAGCACAATCCTATTATAGATTGAAATATCACATGGAGAGAAGGATCATAGATAAGGATGGAATGGATGGATCATGTGTACAAAAAAAGAGTTGAACATTCAGTTTTTGTAGTTTCTCCAAAGCCCACGTGCTTAATTATTGGTATATATGTTACATTTCCCCCCCCCACTCACATGGGAAGTTTTGCTCCAAATGTCTTAAGTGTCGCCGCCACCGCTGCCCACGCCCCCCCCCCCCTCTCTCTCTCTCTCTCTCTCAAGTTATTCAATAAGTGCTACAAGAAAATATATAATTAATTTGAATGAACCAAAATTTTGAATTAAATTAAGTAACACTTAAAGTTAGGTCAACCATAATGTAAGCGACCTCAGCCACTTAAAAGTGATAGATCGACCTCAGCTTTGGGTATTGTCAGGAACCCAAAGGCCTTTGTGTAATAATTAAGCTTAAAGTGTCGAACTGTGCATAAAAACCCTTTGACTTGACTAAACACGTATTAATTAAATATGATTTAACAACAATTATGTTGCGAAGAAGAGAGATTACTTTACAAGTCAATTAGGAGAGTGGATCATGCACTCTTGGATTTAGGTGCAGGGAGGTAGTACTATGGAAATGTCAATGAGACTAAAGGCAAATGCATGTTTTCTTGAATTGTCCAAACGTCTATGCTTTTCTGAATTCTTGACCTCTCTCTCACAAATCACTAGTAATTGACTTTATAATGGGAGTGTTACTTCGGCCATCACGGTAGCCGAGTAGCACTGAGTATTTTTTCTCTTTTTAGGCGTATTTTACAATTTGACAAACTCCTGACGGCGTACTGAATACTTAACTTTTTATATAAACTTTCAATTCTTGCATAATTGGTGACTATTTTTGTTACCATGAGACATTTTTAGTTGTCAAATGTAAGTTTTTGACGATTAAAAAGTGATTGAATTTGACAAAATGCTCAAAATCTAATCTTTTTTGCAACAAAAAATGCTTTTGTTGTGAATATAGTTGGGAAAAAATTGGCATTATAAGATATTTTACTCCGGCAGGGGGAAATTGTTTTTGCCAACACATTTGTAAATTTTGGCAATGAATAGAGCAATAGTAAAAGCAAATACTTTTAGCGATGAGTTATTTGTGTCGATAAAGGTCAAACACATATCTTGGCCACAATGAAACGACCATGCTCTTACATTTTAATCCCCACACTATAAAACGACGTCGTTTTTGCACTGAAATCCCAAAAGCTTTTTATTCTTTAATATCAAGTTCTTCCTTTCTCACAAATTTGAAGCCCTCAACAAATTAACCTCAATCTTGCCCGAGCCACTACACCATTTGGAAGTTAAGATTACTTTTTGAATATTTAGATGTATTTGGAATTAATTTCATTGGAATATGTGTAATATATGATCTCAATTTTATGTATCTTGAATGAGTTTGAATGGAGGATAAGTATATGTTACCGAAAAAAAGATTTAAAATATAAAATAATATATTATTTTTTTAATAAACCCCCTTTTTGCCTATGCAACTAATTCGTTGGTAAAAATATTTTAAGAATTTTAAAAAATTTACATTTTTTTGGCAAAAATATATTTAAAATATTAAACAAAATATAATAATTGTTTTTACTAGCACATCTTGTGCATCGCCAAAGAGTACCTTTACCGATATCATCATTAGCCGGAAAAAGTCACACTATTATTTTTAACTACTTTTTCAACGCATAATGTAATTGCCGACGAGGATTGAAGTTTTTTTGTTTTTTTATTTTTTTGCATTTTATTAGGAGATGAGGGAGCTGAAATTAGAATTCGGATTGATGAGCAAATCAAATGGTCTCTTAACCACTATGACAAATTGAAGTTTTTTTTTGTTGACAAAACATTTTGTTGCTAAAATTTTGACTTTTGTAGACATGTGCATTTGTGTTGGCAAAACTTTTTCTCGACACCCTTTGCGCCTACGAATTTCCCAATGCCAACACATTATTTTTAGTTGACTTAGACTTTTGTCGATGAGTTTTATTACCTTTGCGGAAAAAAAAAAAAAACTTTTTGTTACAATGAAGTAAGGAACATTATGTTAATAACATAATGTTAAGTGAAGTGTCGAATCAATACATACACATTATATGTTTATAATTTTAGAAATTAAACTATGAGTAACAACAGACGATCAATTATTGGAAGTGAGTATATATAATGTAACGTTAAGAAGCACATTAGAAACATAAATTAGTTTGAATGCATCAATTACAGTGACGTGCGATACATAGAGTTGTTGACGTACAAAATAATTTCTTGAAAAACATGACATGTGAACTTATCCCAGCCCAGGAGAGGGCATCTCAGGAACGAATTTGAGGGCATGCTATGAGGAATTCATTAACATCCCATGTGTCAATTCTGTTGGAATGGATATATAAAGCATGGATAAGCATGTGCATGAGCATGACAAATGATTTAATCCAAACTCCATCATTAATTATATTAACGTGACAGACTAGAGGATACTCAAATGCAGCCAGTTTTGTTCCCTACAAGTCTTCATTCCGGCGAACTCCATTCACATCACATCTCACATTTTCGAAAAGAGAGAGCACGGTGTGTCTAATTTTTGTAGATTTTTTTCTTTTAAAAGAGAGAGGGAGAGGAAGAGGAAGAAGAAGAGGAAGAGGAAGAAGAGAGGAGGGAATGAAAGGAACTGATAAGGCCAATCTAGACTAATTTGGGGTCAAAGGGAACTATTAAAAATGGGTTCTTATAAATTTTTATATACGTATTATCTTTTTAAAAAATTATTATAAAAGTTTAAAGGAACAATTAAAGTTTTGTCAAAGAGATCCCATTGAAAATTGAGTTAATTCCTCAATTTTTTTTCCCTTTTTCTTGTTTTTCTTGGATCAGAAAAAAAAAAAACTTTTAAGAGGTTGCACAATTGCACCGCTACTATCAAGTGTTATAGTTGAATAATTGGGCCACAACCAAAAAAAGGCATCAAACTTGACCTTTTCCCTTTACAAAAGCTAGATTCTTGGTTTTAGCCTCAAACTTTGGATTTGAGTTTTTTTTTTTTTTCTTCTAGCGAGCTTATAGATATTACTTTTTTTTAGGTCTAATAAGGGTATAATAAAATTGGGATCTAAAATTTATTAAGATTTGGGAGCCCAAAGCCACTGCTTTGTAAGCTTTGGCTCGGGGCGGGCTAACCCAGAAACTGACAGTCGGGGGAATTAGGATAGGGAGAGAGAAGTAGAAAAGAAATCTCAGGTGGCAACCATGGCATGTGGGTGGGTGAGGGAGAGCTTTGGAGGATGGGGAGGTTGGCTGAGTATTCAGGAGTGACTGGTGGTGACCAAGTGTCTTGACGAACGCAAAGAAGGCGATGGTGTTGGTGGGACAAGGGGGAAAAAAATATTAGAGCTTTGTCCCTAATAATAATTTTAGAAAGCAAAATAAAAACCTTATAGTGTACATAAAAGTTTTTCAGGTGTCAATAGAATATTTTATTCCAATAAAAAGTTAAAATTAACCTTTTAATCTATGTATGAAAAATGACCTGTGGATAATAAAAAGTTAAAAAATTTTACTGGTAATTTTTTTTTTTTTTGACCTCTAAATATTACGATGTGATTGTTCTTCTTAATAAAATTAAAAATAAAATTTCTTATCGGTAAATATGACTGTTCATATTTACAATTCATTTCTAATACATATCAATAAACTGCAGTATTATTATTATTTTGATTAAAAAAATAAAAACTAAGTTCACTTATTTTTATTGTAACTTCTTAGTTAAAAAAGCCAAAAAGAAAATATTAATGAGCAATCAGGGCTTAAATTGGCAAGGTGAGCAGACGATGCTTCTCCCATTGAGGACTACCACTGGGAGCCACCGTCCCTTAAAGTTAACTACTGCTCCCAAGAATTAAGCCAGGATTGGTGGCATGGGATGTCCAAATTACTAATTTACCCCTCTTTTAATCCAGAATCAGGTGGGTATATTTGTCATGACACGCAGACCCACAGACTTTGCCATGTTAATAATATTCAATTCAAAGTCATCAACCAATTCAAAGAAAAATCTTAAGTCAGCAAATGTGGGAGAACAATAAATGCTTCCCACAAACAGTTGATTGAGCAAAGGTTTATGGTATTTGCTGGTCAACCCAATTATTTATAAATTATAATTGAAAGAACAATAATTATAATTTTAATAGAAATAAAAATTATGAGTGCTTGTAAAAAAATTATTATTTTGTAACTGAAATTAATTATTTATAGAATAATTAATTATTATAATTTGTAGTATAGATTGTGTGAATATTTGAAAAAAATAATAAGTTATTATTAAAACTAATAACATATATAGGCCTCGTTTTGGATAATTGTTTATTTATTTGTTTAATTCTTTTTATTTTTGTCTTTAGTAAAATATTTTTTTATTATTTTATTAAATTATTTACTTTTCAACTCTAATCGAAACAAGCCTGAAACATATAAACTTTGACCAAAATATCAAAAAAAAAGTTTAAAAAGACAAAAATATATAATTTTTTTTTAAATTTTCTTGAACTCATCTCATCGATGTGATTTTAAAAAATTAGTAAAAAAGATAAAAAAAAATTCAAAAAAAAAAAAATAAATTTTTTAATATTCAACCCAAACAAAATCATTAACTTATAAATTATAATGAAAAAAAACACCAAACACCATCGTTATTTTATTCCCAAACCTAAGTCTAGAGAGTCCGTAGCCCTATGGAATCAATCTTATCTAATAATGTTGTCCTTGTAAATTAAATTTAGTTGATGAAGTACGGTAACGACGGAAAATCAATATTAGGTACGGTGATGATCTGTTTTATTTATTTATTATTATTGTTTGGCTTTCTTTGTTTTTTAAAATGTCTTTTAGGGTATGGGCACAGCCCGAATAGTCAAACTTCAGATCATGATCGAAAGGCTCGAGTAGTGCTACATTTTATATTGAAGATTTTGATCTTCCCAAAAATCCCCATTGAAGGCTCCACAAGTTGGTCCGATCTAAAATTTGATATTTTATATTTCAAAAATTATATGTTATTTCTTTGTTTTATTACATCGAAAGTTGTTGAATCTGCAAAGTAAAATCTAACATTACTTGAATAAAAAAATAATATGTAATATATAAACATAAGAGTACTCTCACTTTAATAGTTGACTTTTAAAATCGAGTTCTAGTTAAGATCGTGTCTCTAACTTGCATGGATAGGTGCTGTCGATTGAACACACAAGGTGTGAGGGAGTGTATTGAAGTCCCTCGTTTGGTTGATCAGAACAAAAATAATGTAACATGATATATCATATGAGAGTTTTGAAACATATTCACTAATTCTCAATAAATTAAAATAAAAAGATATGTAATTTACGTAACAAGCCAATATTAGACCAAGATCATTGAACCGAACACATGCCGAGCTTAAATTTTGTCAATTTAACGAACTTATGCCTCTAGGAACCTTAGGATTAATATGGCATTATCATGTGAATGGGTATCACATATTATAATGTGAACTTTAACTAGCACGAGCCTTTAGCAAATTTGAAGTAAAATATAATAAGTTAAGCTTTAACCATCCTTTCTTCGGTAATTATAAGGTTTCTAAAAAAAATTTAGAAAATTATTTTAAATTTAAAATAAACGGTTCAAATTTAATTGTGTATTGCATGGATCATACTGCAAATAAATCTAAACTATTGATTTTAAATTCTAAGTAAATTTTTGAAAATATTATCTATATTTGTAGTCTTGTTATTTTTTTTTTAAAGTAAGAATAAAATGACGACAAAGCACCGTGATTCAAAAGTATAATGTTGAAGGGTACAATGATTAATAGAATCAACCAAATGGATAAAAAAATAAGCAAAGCAATCCATGAGAAAAGGAACAAAATGGGATGGAAAAATGGAAATAAAAAGTAGTTAAATACTTTCACCCAATGTTCTCCCAAAAGAAACATTCCAAAAATAGATCTGTTAAATATCCACCACAAATACTTTTTATTAAATGCCAGCCAAAAATAAATCTTTAGTTTTAAGAAACTTAAAAATATCATTGTAATAAACAAGTCATTCTCTTTCCTAGAGCAAATGTTAAAAAAAGACAAGGCAGAAGGCGATATACAAGCTAATATAGCATAGGATGAAAATTATATATGAATACTAATTATGACTCGTGTCTAAAAATACATTATACACGATTTAAATCATCTAAACTAAATTCAGCAGATGAATTAAGGTTGTAAAAAGCAATTTTAACATTTAATATATCAATTAAAGTATAACAAGAGTAAAATATATAAAATAACAACATTTTTTTTGGGTATATACAGTAACATCCAAAAAAAAAAATTTGCTTACAAGAATATCAATGAGAGGAGCCGAGTGAGAGAGGAGAAAGAATATATAGTCTTGAGGATGTATTTGCAATCTTCTTGTAAGAAACTTGCAAAGTTAAGTCAAATGCATTGTTAGCTCTGCATTGGATACTTAATTTGTCCCCAAATTTCTAGTTTTCTTTCTTTCTTTCTTTTTTCTGTCCTAGTGCGTGTCGTTCTAAGTCTAGAGATATTACATTTTGGGGAATGCAGAAGTTAAAATAATATAAGCTGGAATAATATAAGTGTAAGAAGTTTGAAAAATTAAGTCAAATGCATTGTTCTATGTATGTTTGGGTGTAGAAATAAGAACTCAGTTGACTTGGGGTCGTTCAGATGAATACAGAGAGATAAAGGACACTGGATACTTTGTTTTCAAATTTCTTGGCACTTTAAATGTGGTAGCTTCTTTAGTCTTGAGATTCTCATTCTTCAAGATCCTTAGATAATTATACAAGAGTGCACTTTAATAGAAGGATAAAAATTTATATTAATACCATCGTGATCACATTTGAGTACTACATGATGTAGTATTATATGTGCAGTACTTAAAAATAAATAATAGGACATCATGTATGCGGTAGCTAAATGTAATTACCAAAACATGATCATCATAGAATTATTTAAAAATTTAACAACATAGTATATCGGACCGAATTAGACAGACTTATTAAGGGGAAAAAATTGAACATGCCAAGTGTTTCATATAATATAATTTGAGATTAAAACAAAAATAATGGCCTATAAAAGGAATATATATATCACTCATTTGGCCATGTAATTTGGGCCCTCCCGATCGTGGACCAGGCGGGCCAAGCGGGATCCTGCCAAATCATTGGATCGGGTTGGGTTGGACTTTTTTCTTCAGGAGTCGGCTCAGGCTCTAGGGGTAAAGGGCTCGGGCTTGGGCTACGAGCTCGGATTTCGAGTTCGAGCCTTTGGGCGGACTTGACCGGGCCTGAGTATTTTTTTTTTCTATAATTTATAATACAATAGCAGTTTAAAATTAAGTTAAATTAAAAATTATAAACTTAAAATTTATTATATTATATAAT
>JAOTRH010103708.1:0-47846 GCA_034768845.1 Heliamphora exappendiculata
AAAGATTTCACCAAACTCATTTGTTACCTTATTATATTAGTGTATATATATATATATATATATATATATATAGATATATATATAATAAGTTAACTTCTCCTCCCAGCGGCAAAACATTTACTTGCTCGCTAATTTCTCATGATACGTAGGGAACGTATTCATTCGGAGAATTATTTTATATCATTTAAATTTTGATATAAAATTTTATGCTCGTAAAATTCTCAAAATTCTAATATAAACTTTTAATGTCAATTTGTGAATTTTTGCATTGTTAGAATTCTAATAAAGTATTTCTATCTATAAATTTTTAATTTTAACATTTAGCAAATTTCAACGAATTTTGTTATAATTTCACGATTAAGTTTTTATTTATACGGTTTTGTTAGGAATTATATTTTAAGAGTATCAGTTAATTATTTTTATTTTTTTATCGTAGTTTGGGTACCATATTTTACACTATGCATGTCACGCCTCGATACCCGAGTTACGCGAAACACTCATAAATCACTGTCCTGAAGTAGAAAAATTTCACACAACCCGATGTTTTATTATCAAGATAAAAGACATACATGCATTAAATATAGTTGCCAACATACTTACAATACATGGTCCCAGCACCATAAACATGTAAAACATTACATGATCTAAAAGAAACAAAAAAGAAGACTATAGATCTTCCGCCCCATTCGGCTCCTCCAGATCAACCTCTGTAATCAAATGCACCTGAAAAATATTTTTAAATCCCACACTGTGAGCCAAAATTCAATAGAAACTATACAAGCATGTACTAAAAGCTAAACATGCTAACAGAATAATATGAAAGTTATGCTCTCCCAAGCCTAAAAAAATAGTTTTTCATGATCAAAACGAGATGCGAAAAAAATGCAAATTTCGACTCACACGAGCCATGAAACAGTTTGAGAATAGAAATATAAGGAACACATGTAAACCACACAACACACGCAACCCCCGCAACACACGCAACTTCATGACCACATTTCTGTCCCTCATTATGCATCTCCAAGGCCACATTTTCGTCCCTCACTATGCATGAATGCATTTCACAGGATTTCATTGTAGGACCACATATCCACCATTCATTATGTATTTCATGGGTTTTCACCGTAGGACCACATATCCGCTCCAACTAACGCATCTTAAAAATCAGAGTTTTCATGCACACAACGATGTACAAACACCACGTTTCACATAACATCGTCATCCTCGATGAATGACAACAAAACAAAAATAACCCCCAACGCCTCATCACGACCAGCTAGAAAAAGGAAAGAAAAACAACCCTTACAGGAGTTCAGTCTACTGAACGCCACCATTCAATTGACCGAAAAGCTATTGGAATCTCAAGACAATTTTAGTGTCCCAGGTTAGTTAACTGAACCACCAACTTTAGTTGATTGAACCACCTTACTGTCCATTCAGTCGACTGAACTCCCAACTTCAGTCGACTGAATGTCGGAGAAGAGCAAACCCTAGCCGACGAAAAAAGCTTCACAGTCCCAAATCGAACCAAACAAACCTGCATTTTGAAAACCATGGACATACACGAGTCCAACAACATGCAATAAACCATAAAAACCAACAACCTTGAAGAAAAATTATAAAGAACACTTTAAAACCCTTTTTGTCCAACCAAACCCGTTTCAAGAACAAAAATCAACTTTTCATACTTTTTTAAACGGTAAAAACACATACAATTCCACGTAGCAACCCTTTAAGACATGAGAGTCTGGAATCCTATTTCGTTGAATTAAAAACTCGACGCCTTGAATTCTACAAAAAATAAATTTCGTCAAAACGAGATTCTGTCTGGATGAACGTGAAGCTCCCGGTGAGGATAACAAGGATCCGCTATTCGATAGCCAAAAATCAAGCCCGGGCCTAAAGAAAATCTAGAGAGAAGGTGGAGCTTTTGGTTGAGAAAGGAAACTAGTTTCAACATATCCTAAAATATCTAGCCAAGGTTGATATTTATAGGGCCCACCGATTTTTTTTTTTTTAACCACAAGGTCTCGGGGAGACCAGAAAGGGTGCGGGTCTATTTTCAGTGGTTTCACAACCTATGTTGGTTGCTCATGTGCTAGAGATTCAGTAGACAAATCAAGAGGCTCAGATGTTAAAGGATAGTATTGCTAGTGGAAAGGACACCACAGGATGGGTTGTGAGCCCGAGTCAGAGTTTAAGGTTGGTAAGGAGATTGTTTGTACCAGAGTCGTGCTGTGCCAATGTGCTACGTGATTTTCATCATTCTCGGCTTACAGTGCATCCAAGAGGCACTAAGATGTATCATGATCTGCGCCGTCAGTTCTGGTGGAAGAGAGTGAAGAGAGATGTGATTCAGTTTATTTCTAGGTGCCTTATGTGTCAGCAGGTAAAGGCGAAGCATCAAAGACCAGCATGATTGTTACAGTCGTTGCCAATATACGAATGGAAGTGAGAGAATGTTATGATGGACTTTGTATCAGGACTTCCGAGATCGTCTAAAGAACATGACACTGCTTGGGTTGTATTCGATAGGTTGATGAAGTCTGCACACTTTTTACTCATTTGCATGAAGGATTTTGTGGACAAATTGAGTAGGTTATATGTCAGTGAGATAGTTCAATTACATGGAGTACCTGTATCTATTATTTTTGATCGAGACCTTCGTTTTACATTAAGGTTTTGGCATAATCTTCAGGTGGCTTTGAGAGCATGCTTGATATTTAGTACTTTTTTTCATCCTCAGATGGATGGTCAGTCTGAGCGGACCATACAGATATTGGAGGATATGTTGAGAGTTTGTGTGCTAGATTTTTGGGGTTCTTGGGAAGATCACCTACTGTTGGCAGAATTTGCGTTTAACAACAGTTATCAGTCTAGTATTGAGATAGCACTTTTTGAGGCCTTGAATGGTAGACCGTGTAGATCGCTAGTATGTTGGACAGATGTGGGAGAGATCACAGTTTTGGGACCAGACTTGGTACGTGAGATGATAGAGAAGGTCATTGTGATTCATCGACGTTTAGTGATGGCCCATAGTCATCAGAAAAGCTATGCTAATCAAAGAAGGAGACCTTTAGAGTTTGAGGTGGGAAACCACGTGTTTCTAAAAGTCTTTCCACGTAGAGGTTTGATGAGATTTGGTTGTAGCAGAAAGTTATCACCACATTTTATTAGGCCGTTTGAGATCCTTGAGAGGATTGGGGAGGTAGCATACCGTCTGGCTTTACCACCTCAGTTGGCATCAGTGCACAACATATTTCATGTTTCCATGCTTCAGAAGTATGAGCCTAACTCGTCACATGTGTTGAATTGGGCTGGGTTACGAGTGGACGAGGATGTTATTTATGAGGAGCCTGTAAAGGTTTTAGATACGAAGGAGTAAGTGTTGAGGGGGAGGACATTGTTTATGTTAAGGTTCTGTGGCTTCATCACGGTATTGAGGAAGCGACGTGGGAGCTTGAGTCTAGAGTTCGTGCTAGATATCTGGAGTTGTTTGCTTTGTGACCTTGTAACGAATTTTGGGAACAAAATTCCTTTTAGGGGAAAAGAGTTGTCTGACCCGATTTTTTTCTTTTTCGTTATATATATAATCGATGTGTTGGGTTTGGTTTCATCGTTTAGAACAGCATGCTATATGTGTTTTATGTATGTATTTTGCGCTGGTTCAGGTTTAGAAAAACTGGTTTGGTTTTGGCATTATGAGCCGTTTTGAAGTATTTTCATTGCCTGGACACTGAAAAAATTTCGTGTGTTAGCAGTAGCTTTTTAGTCGACTGAAGGGATGAGTTCAGTCGACTAGGTGTCCTGGTTGGTGATTCAGTCGACTAAGGTTGGATGTTGAGTCGACTGACCTGTGGCGGTGGAAAATTTTTGATTTTTTAGTGACTTTTTAGTCGACTGACTTGGTGGGTTCAGTTGACTGACCTCCTATACGGGGCTGAGCTTATAAATATTAACATTTTGGAAGATATTTTAAAACCCTAGCTTATTGAACAAGTTTATTTTCTTTCCTCCACCTGCTCTCTAGCTTTTTGGTGGGCCCGTGCTTAGTTTTTGGCGATCAGTTAGTGGATTCTTAGTATCCGTGCCAAGGGCTTCGCATTCATTTGGACAGAATCTCATTTCAACGAAATTCAATTTTTGAGGCGTTGAGTTTTTAACTCAACGAGGTAGGATCCTTGACTCATGTCTTAAAATGGTGTTACGCGAAATATTATGCATTTTACCAATTTAAAATACATAAAAAATTGTTTTAGGTGTTTAATCTCTGTTTAGTTAGATAAAATGGATTTTAAGAGTGTTTTTATGGTTTATTCCATATTGTTGGACGTGTGGATGTTTGTGATTTTTAAAAAGGTGGTTTGAAAACAGAGAAATTTATGTAAAGTCTTGAAAATCGTGTTTTAGAGGTTTAGAGCTAACTCTTGAGGTTGAGCTTGGATTTTAAATACTTGGTTTAGATGGGGGTTTACCTCGATGGATATGTGAATGATACGATGGTATGTATGTGGATATTTTGTGCATGGTTATGTGCGTATTTATATCTGTTGAATCATACGAAAAACTGCATATTAGGGCAACTGATTGTCCCGCGGTAAAAGACCGCTAAGAGTTGCACATTGGGGCAGGTGATTGTCCCGCGGTGAAAGACCGCGAAGAACTTGATGATTGGGTTAGTATTATCCCACAGTAAAAGACCATGAAAGAGTACGACATGTATATGAACTTATTGTGTATGCTTACTATATTGTCGGACATTATTGAATGTCGAGAGACGACGAGAAAACTTATGATTTTTGAGAAGTAAAATCATTCCTTTTTTATGCTCGTGTGAGTCTGAATATTCATATTATTCGAGCTAGCATGTTTTACTTTTAAATTCATGCTAGTTTGTTTCCTATTGGGTTTCGGCTCATGGTGTGAGATTTGTGAAAAACATTTTTCAAGTGATGGTGATCATGGGTGTTGATCAAGTGGAGCCCTGGTGGAAGACTTTTGTTTAAAGTTTTCTTTTATTTTGGCATGGGACCATGTACTCCTACATGTATTGCCTGTTCTTATAGGCATGTTTTGTAAATCTTGAGATAATATACTATGCATGTATGGAATAGACTGTATGTTGTTTGAAGAGAAGAACCTTGGGTAATCTTTTTTATTCCAAATGGTGTATTTTGGTTTTGGTTAAGTGTTCTACAAATAAAATCTTATTTTTTGAAAAAGGTGGTTCAGTGGGCTTTTTACGTGACCCTGAATTTTGGGGCATGACACACTCTCTCTCTAGGAGAGGAGGAAGAAGAGAAGAGGGGAAGAGAAAAGAAAATGGGTCTCTCACGTGGCTGAAGGGGTTGGTATATATATATACACTCCCCAATTTTTCTCCAAGGTTCAAGAATCTTCTAAACATTGCCCGATAATCCGCTCGAGCGGACAGACCACCGCTCGAGCGGTGACTCTTGAAGTTGAATTCTGCAAATTTTCATAAAATTTAACTCAAAAATTCAACTTTGCTCACATTTTAATATCTGAATCTTTCGGTTAACACAGCCATAATAATATCATTCATCACTATACATCTCAATTTCACTTTCACATATTATTAATCCAACCGTTAATGAGCAGAATTTTTATAACACCCACGCCCAAATTTATTTCGGTCTCTTCTCTTAATTGAAAACATGAAAGAACAAAATAATCAGGTATCGGGTCATTTCAACACCATTGTGTGATAAGAAATGGTCTTGACATATGATAGAGATCATGCTATGCTTAGTTGTACACTATGCTTTGAAGAGTTCTAGATCATGCTTTGAATAGTTGTACTCTGTGCTATGTTTAGTTATACACCATGCTATGTTTAGTTGTACTTCTTGACATGCCTAATTGTATGTCATGCTATGGCTAGTTGTACTTCGAACTATGAGTTATTGTACTATGAGCATTGTCATATTACACTTGAGGCATCTTGGAGTTTATCCTTGTATTGTCGATACATTCTCTCATCATGGTTGTTTAGGGGTATCATTGGAGTCTATCACTCATTGATTCTTGGTTTAGGGTGTCCATAATGTGCCGATTTTTATGAAATATTTTGGGATGAACACCCCGGGAGTGTCCCTAGTGTATGAATTTTGATTATGATGGATACCACTTGTGGACACCATGGGTTCGTCTCTAAATTTCTGGTACTTGTTCGTTAAACTTTGGATTGACACTGGTGGAGGCATTACGAGTCTTAAGGTGGGATGATTCAGTTATTTTGTATGGCCCGGAGGTTGCACTGGAACCCACACTGTTGTGATTGAATAAAAAAGTTGGGGCATGAAACCCAGCGATATGGTTATTATTCATAACAAGGCGCGAATGATAGCTCTAGTGATCACATTGTCCAGAAAGTCTATCTCTTGTAATTCCTACAGTGGAGTTCATGTTTCCATTCCTAGAGTATGGTTGGGTTGGGCACTTGCATTGCAATTATCATTGCATTCCATGCATAATTAGTTATGTTATGTTTACCTACTTATCATGCTTGTGTCTTTCAAATTTATCTGTCTCATTGATACATAAATACGTTAAGTGTTGTATGGAATGTGCTTTGGCTAGTGTGTTTGAAGATTTTTATTTTGGGCTTTAGCTCACGACTTCGTGTCACAGGTGAAGAAAAGAAGGTACCCTACAAAGACGAGTTTGTCGACCAGCGTGAGTTCTAGGAACAAGATGACCCCGATGAGGATTAAAAGAATTCAGCCATTTCGTTAATCTTTTGCCACAGTTTTAGGATATTTTTTTTGTATTTTGTAATAATCTCCATGGATCTGTAATATTTATATACTTTGCGAGCCTCTCAAGGAATATGTGACGTAATAGTTTAATGAATATCTTTAAATGAACTGTTAGTGTAACCCTTATTATACTCTTATGTATGTTTTAACGTGCCCAAGAGCTGGGGCGTCACAGTGAGTGTTGCCTTGAACGTAGGGAGGTGGAAGGTATTGGTGGTATCCCACCACCTCTCAGCCAACGCAGTGAGCAGGACCCGGTCATTGCTGGTCTCCTCCAGCATAGTAACAAAATCGACCGAATCCAACTCAGTTAATAATCTTTCGGCTCCTCTATGGGAGGGCAGTGTATTGTTGGGAGAATATCCAACGTCAAAATAAAATACATGCTTGGGGATCCAGAAAATGCATCTTTATTAAATTTTCAACAATTTACAATAATATAAAATTACAGAGAATGAAATAACAGGAATAACATAAATAGAATTTACAAACCGAGTCCTGCAATCGCAGTTTCCTTAAGAATGATTCGTCGCCTACCGAGGGTGTTGTAGGTATTCCACCGGCGTCACTCTCCCAGGATAAAATGGCTCCATGATCTTCGGAACACCACCAAGGATCGACTATGAACGCTCTTCGTCTGTCTTTCTCTCTCTTGCGCTTGCTCCGTAACTTGAGAATTGTCTCTCTTCTTTTTCACCTTCTGTCTCTCGGTATATCTGTATATCTCTGTGCCTTTCTGTTCTCGTTCTGTGTTGAAGAGTTCTGTCTCTTTCGTATTCTGTCTATCTTTCTTCCAGAGGGAGAAGATCCTTATATAGCCTCTTAAAGAAGGAGAGGGATTACAGAGAATTCAATTGCCACTTATGGCTATTGAATTCCAGGCAGACCTACAGAGCACCTGGCTCTGTCTTTTCCTCTTCTCTTCTGAGACTCTGTCTCTTCCTCTTTCTCTTCCTCTGAGAGAAGAATGTACATGCCCTTTCATTAAGGAGGGTTTTTTCTTAGAAATCAATAGCCACTCATGGCTGTTAGTTTACAGACTTCAATTGCAATTTGAATGGCCAATTCAATTGTAATTGATCCATCTATTGAAATATGGATTTCAATGGCCAATAAAATTCACAAATTCCAACATGTACCACTCCAGCACATCGGAGGAACCCCCAAAGCCATGGATACGAATGGTCTCTTGAAACGAAGCAAGACAACGAATCAGTGAATAAGATCGATAACAAATTCAAAACTAGAATACGCAACAACCAATACAAAAACATAAATATTCGATCCACAATTCTTAGAAACCCTCCCCCCCTCTGCGTGAATAGATTCAGTAAATTTTGCAAAAATTCCACCCAAATGCATAAAAAACGCATAGACCACTTACACACATGAGTTCAAAATCGCAACCAACATCCATTTAACAAATGATAATCCAAACATTCAATGTCGATTGAACGACAAAGCACAAATCATTGTTCTCACATTTGTAACTACATTATTCAAGCTTAAACTCAATCTTTGTTTTATTCAACTTTATGTTCATTCCCAATGCAAACTCTATTTTAATGATCAACTTCAAATCTAGTTTGTTTCAATCCTGAATTCAATCCCAAATTTCAAATTTCGTTCAAAATCGATTCATCTCCCGTTCCAGCTCAATTTTACAATCGATCCAATGATCAATTCAAACACCATTCCAACCAATTCAAACTCAAAACTCAAATTTGATTCAATTTTCAATTTTAAAATCAATACGATCCAATTCGATTAAGGTTTGTTCCAAAAATTCAATCCTAAAAATTGATCCGATCCAAG
Organism: Heliamphora exappendiculata; assembly: GCA_034768845.1. Classification (NCBI taxonomy): domain Eukaryota; kingdom Viridiplantae; phylum Streptophyta; class Magnoliopsida; order Ericales; family Sarraceniaceae; genus Heliamphora; species Heliamphora exappendiculata. The sequence goes on from JAOTRH010103708.1 coordinate 8,598, forward strand.
CCAATTCAAATTCAAAATTTTAGTTCAACGCAAAATTCAAGTGTCAAAAACCAATTTTAAGATATTCAACCCAACCGTTTCAGTTTCAGTTTCAAAAACTAAATTTTAGAATATTCAATCCAATTACAAATCAACATAGTTCAATTCGAATTCAACCTCAAGTTCAATTTCAAATCAACACAGAAATTCAACTTTAATTCGAACACAACTTCAATTTCAATTTCAATTCCAAATTCAACCCAAACTCAAATTCAACCCAATCCAATTTGATGCAAAGATTAACTCAATTTGAAAGCTCAAGCATGTTTAATTTTCAAATACGTTCAAAATTAATTCAATTCAACTCATTTCCACTCAATTTCAACCAAAATCATTTCGAATTACAAGTCAACTCTAATTCAAGTCTAGTTAACTCAATTTAACTAAATTCAAGATCCAACTCAACACAAATTCAATACATCCAAGACAATTGATTCAATTCAATGCATCTAACCCTATGAATTTTTCATAACAAATCTTAATTCATAGTTTTCACAACAAAATGAGTAATATATAAATCTTTAACGTACCGGGAGGTCCATAGCCAAAAGGTGGTCCACTCGTCTACGAAGGAGAGGACCTCGCGCTGATTATCTCTTCTACGAAGGAGGATCTCGCACTGATTAACGATATTTGGAAGGACAAACATTTTCATCCTTGGCTTGTCGAGCCGGTGATGAAGAGGGATATATGAAAATGGGTCAAAGTGGTCCAGCATGCTCGGTACACCTACCCCCTCCAGCAAGTGCACCTCCTCGGCACTACCGTCGCTGCTATCAACACCCATGATGCCACCGCCTCCAACACCGCCACTGTTATCACCACCGTTGTCGCCGCCGACACTATCACTGCTGTCTCCAAGGCTCCCTCCAACAATGGCAAAGTATAAAAGCGGGAGAAGAGAGTGTGCAAACATGGTGAGAAAGGAAGAATTGAGAGAAAAAAGATTCGAAAGAAAAGAAGAAATCAAGAAGAAAGAGTGAGAGGGACGAGTTTGAGAAAGATAAAGAAATCTAGGGGAAAGAGAGAGGAATAATCTGGTTCACGCGAATGAAAATTTGAACCTCCCCAAACCTGTAACCTAAATGTGACCTCACAGTTGTGAGATCTATTTCTTTAAAATACTACGGCCGTTGCATCCAACAACAGGTCGCGAACTACCTCTTTACGGTCGTATCTAATTTGAAAAGTTATTAACGACCGTAATCACTAAACCTAACGGCCGCAATAACCCTAGGGTTATTTGTCACGGCAACAACTTCCAAAACATCACTGCCATTATGTTGATGTTTGCACCCTCTATGTTTTCAACATTGAACATATCCTTTGTCTTGGATTGATTAGCCAAGATTCTCAATTATAGACCCTTTATGAGGTCTATGAGAAATAGACGTGGGACTCTTCGGTCCCATTCATGACCTAAAATTGATTTTCATTTTTCGGTCATGTTCATGACCTTAAACTGACTCTCCGGTCCTATTCATGACCTTAAACTGACTTTTCAGTCCTCTTTATGACCTTAAACTGACCTTTTGGTCTCTACATGACCTAAAACTGTCCCTCAACTTCCTGATCCTGATCATGACCTTAAATTGACTCTCCGGCCCTGTTCATGACCTTAAAATGACTCATTGATCCTCCTCATGACCTTAAACTATCTCTTCGATTCCATTCATGACCTAAAATTGATTCTCGTTTTTTCGATTCTCCTCATGATCTTAAATTGACTATCCAATCCTCCGCATGACCTTAAACTAACCTTTTGGTCCCTACATGACCTAAAATTGTCCCTCAACTTTTTGTTCCTGTTTACGACCTTAAACTGACTATTTGGTCCTTCTCATGACCTTAAACTGGCTCTTCGATCCTCCTACGACCCTAAATTATCCCCCTTCGATCCTGTTATGATCTTCGGTTCACGTTGTGACCTTAAAATTTTGTACTACACTTATCTACATCATGAGTTATCTGCCATGCATCATGATTAGCTTGTTTGCATCACATCTATTATCCCATCAACTACGATTTGTCTGATCCCTTGCAATGGGGTATGTAAAAAGCTCGATAAAAATTCGAGTTCGATCACTCTCTTATGTCTATTTTTGTTTGAACCTAAGATTAGCGGCTTAGTAAAATGATTTGCCTTTGGAGTTTTGACATTTACTTACACCACGAATTGCTGCAAGCTCTATAAAGAAGGGCAACTGTAGACACCCAAATTTGACCAAGTCGAATCTTAGGCACCTATCTCGAATGCTCCCAAATAACGAAAGGATGAAATTATGCTCAAGGATGCTCCTAAGCAATTGTAATGCGTAGAATTTGACTTAAAACCCAAGCAAACATCCATCTCCCTAAAAACCTTCAGACCGCAACCTTTTAAATCCTCACGGCTGTCACCTTTTTATGATCCTATCACAGGCCGTGTCCTTGAGGTAACAGCCATGACCTTTTTATAATCCTAGAACCGGCCGTGAACTCCATTCTTCACAACAGCGACCTTTTCATGATCTTATAACAGGTCACGACCTTTGAAGGTTACAACCATTTTTGTACTTACAATTAGTTCACGGCCGCAATGTTCAAGTACATGACCGCATCCTTTACACCTTTTTGGATAGGTGTTAGCATCCCAAAGGATCTTTGTGCTGTCCTAAATGCCTATAAATATGCGTCGTTTTCTTGAAAGAGAGGGGGATTCTTTTGAGATACCAATACTTTGCCAAATTTTTTGGCACCCAATATTCTCCTGATACACACACCCCGATACCATTCATTCCCGAATCAAGTTTGTGGTATTGTTCGTGTTTAGAAGGCGTCCAAAGCGTGGACGATTAAATGATCCTAGCCTACTATACCTGAGGGGATGTTCGAGGTGGTTAACTGCATTAGGTAACTCTAGAAAATTGTGACACTTCTTAAACTCCCACTTTCTTTCTCCTGGGAGTTGTTATGATTAGGGTTTCCATTTATTGAGTTTTCTTCAACTATTTCATATACAATCAATCCATGTGGAGCATGCAATTCTTTTGATTTGCAATATTTAATAAAAAAAATGTATGAAAGTATGTCCATACGATTGATTTTGTGCAAAACAGTACGAAAGTTTGTTTCTGTTAGGTCTGTTTATAGTGTTTTTAATACATAATTTGTACCCCCATACACATTAGACACTGAAAAATCTTCTGTAATTCCTCGAACATAACGGCCACGACCTTTTGGCATCACGACCGTGAGTATTTTCTCCTATTATTATGGCCGCTATCTTTTTTTTTTCATGACCGTCAATTTTTCCTTATTTTTTGTTACGGCCGCAATATTCTGTTGCTACGGCCATAAACTTTTTATAAGACTAGTAGCTTAGAAATCATGTTCAAACCTTTCTATTCTTTTTGTTTGACTATGTGTGCAGCATGTAAGAAACGAAAACAGTACAGTGTCCCCTTTCAGTTCTTTATGGTTTCTTTTGATAAGATTTTTGGTTCCTGTTTGCATGTTTTAAATTATTTTTTTTAAACAATAAATGCGGTATGATTGGAAACAAAAACACAAGTTGCATAACCCCTTAGGATTTTATTTCTTCTTGTGTATCTTTGTTTTGCTTGTTTTTATATAGACTCTTTTTAACCTTTCTTTTTATAGTTTTACCTTCGAAAAATTTAAAACAAAAATCAATAATGGCAAAGTAATTGCCAACCTTGCGATTAGGCAAAAAGGGTGCCTAACACCTTCTATTTTCGTACCTTACACCCAACTCTCTTTTTCTCTAGTTACGTTTAAATGACCTGTGGCCTACCTTTTGTTTTTTTTTGGTTTTCTCAAGAACCAAGTGGCAACTCCATTTTCTACATGTGTTTGGATATCTTGGGTTTTTTCGCAATAAAAGAAATATTTTCTTTTCTAAAATAATGGATATCCAACACGTCATTTTTCAAACCCACCCAAAAAACGCTTGCACATTATATTATTGCTAAAAATGTGTATGCGCGATCGATTTTTCGATCTCATGTTATACACGCTTTCCCTTATATGAGTTAGAATCAGAGCATGCACTTATTTTGTATCATGCCACGATAGAGATTTGTGATTATCGTTATGTGCTGTTGAAGATTTGCTAGATAACTCTGCATGAGATACTTCAGCAAAAGAAATAATGACGCATTTGGAGGAATCAATTATGTTTTTTGTTCTTTTACTTTTATTATCCATAGTTTAGTTTAGGAAAATTTCATATTCAATGGTTTTTGTTCACCATGTTGTCGAACATGCTCCTTTATTTGAGCGCATATTAACTTTGGTGGTAGTGGCTACTTGCGGTTGAATTGGTAAAAAGGTAAGGAGCTTGTGAGCCCAAATATATTTTTCACTTTGTAAGTGAATATACTTAGTGGCAAGCTTTTATTCTCCAAAAAGCCCGACAATTGATAACAACGATGCGTGGGAAAAAAGGATAATCAAATTTCAATTTTGAAGGTATTACAACCTCAAGTACATGAAAACGAGAGATCGACTGATCCTCAAAACACAAGGGCCAAACCGAAAAGAGTCTAGAATATTTATTCTATGAATCTAAAACATACCCTTAAAAAAAAGAATAGTGCTTGGCTAATTATCGGAACCCAACGAGATTCTTTGCACAGGTGCTTAAAGGATTACATTATCTAACTCACTACAAGGGAAAGAATGGAGCAGATTTGGCTCATCACAACCAAGCTATATATCCAATACAAATGATATGTGCCTAGAATCTGTTGCTAGATCTCTGCTTTAGAAAGCTATATAAACAACAACTTGCTCTTGGACTGAAGACTATGCGTCATGCTCGATCTAGTAATCTAGAACAATTTTGTCACTAAACTAAAAAGAAAGAAAAGAAAGAACAAAGAGTTGGGGCCTACTTCTTGAATTCGATGGGAGTACTTGGATTCTCCCATTGACTAAAAAGTGTAGCATACCTAAATCTTGTCTTCTAATCAAGTTGGACCAAAATGAAGTGTGATTTCTTTGAGCCATCCTGTAATATTTTTTCTCTTATCAATCGAGATATTATGTGCAACTAATGCTATTTTTGGAAGAAAAGAATTGTAGATATGCAGGTCATCTCTTTTCTCAAATCCTAGTGCTACTACTCTTTGACACCCTACTAACATTCGTGGACATTCAAACTCTGTCAGTAACTTACTAGAGACCCAAAATATAAAGAGAAGATGTGTACGCCCTTTCAAAATTGGAATTTAAAAAGACACTCCTTTGACCACGAAAGGTCATAAATTCAAACAATTTGCTTGAAGTTTTTTTCTTCTTTATTTTCGTAATTTACTCTTCATATTAAAGCATGTATAGAGCATATTTAATTAGGAAACAACCAAAGGAAATCCCTTCCTAAGCCCACTTCGATAGTTGCCATAGGTAAACTAGTTTCTACATTTTCTCTCTCATCATTATTGTCAAAAGACATCTAATCGAGTCAAAGCAAACGTATACAGAATAGTTATAAAGAATCAATTATGGTTTTGCCTGAGCAAATTGCTGCTTTACCATGATAGTTCAACCTCATAACTATCTCCTAAACTCTCACCTCTAAAAAAACATAATGCAGTTAAGTAGTCATTCATTTCAATTATTATTCTAAATCCAATTATCCAATTATAGATTGAAATAAACCACCAATGTTTGATGAAAAAATTAATTTAACGTTAAACAGATTAAGAATGAAGATGATAGAAAAATATTACCAAAAAAATTGCTTCCCCATTATCGGCATTGGAAACCATTGTGGATTGACCACCTCATCATTTATAGTGATATCATTCCTACATTACATATGGAGGGTGGGAGGTTTGTTAAAGATCATGGGCCTTGACTTGAACTTCACATGCTATATTTCATTAATTTAAGTAGGAAAAACTAATTAAATATTCTGTTGCATGAGTTTATTGGACAAAAATAATCTAAATTACAAAGTAAATACGAATAAACAGTAGTTTATTAGTAGTTTTAAGTCATAAAAACTTGAGAACGATTTTTGTAAAATGAAGAGAATAACACAATCCATATTTAGGAATTATATATTATATTTTGAAATATCTTGTAGTTTAATATATCATAGAATTAATAAAGTGTAATTTTATTAAGAATCTGATGTCCAAATGAAACTTGGCTATTTCATACACTTACTTCTCTTCCCCTTTTTTCCCTAAAAAACATACTCATTCTCTTTTCAGCTAAAGCTTGACAGTTGCCTACTTTCATTTATCAAAATGCACTTCCTATTGATTATTGTGTACAAAGCTGCTGTGAATATTTGTTACACTGAGCTAACGTTAAAAGTCAGATAATTAAAAAGCAAAAACCAAAAGCACCAAAATAAAACTTATGAGAAAACAGTATTTTGAACTCATTTTTTTTTTAAAAAGAAAATTTGGTCCATAAGCGGAAAGCAAAAGTTGTGACAAACAAAAATGAAACAAATTTTGAAAAGAAGAATGCTAAAAGCTAATTTCAAGAGTTTTGACATATTATGATTATACTTGTATAGAAGCTGTAATACTCATATTATGACAATTAATAAAAATAAAATACGTGTTACTTTTTAGAATAATATAATATTTGACGAATTGTTATAAAATAAATAAATAAATAATAAAATATTAGTAAAAAATCTTTAAATAAAATTCATAATAAAACCTTATATTTAATTTTAAGATTGGACTAAAAAATATACATCAAATTAAATTTTAAATGATCAAAGATCGAAATAAAAATTTATTATATGATTAGAAAATTTTTTATTAAAATTCTAATTTCACGATAATTTATAAAATCATATTAAAAGTTTATACCAAATTTCTGAAAATTTTTTGAATTAAAAATTTTACATAAAATTTTTTACGATATTTAAATTTTGAGTGGTCTTATATCTAACGAGTTAAACCCTTTTTACATGCGTGAAGACACCTGTTCTCGAAAGTAAACACATATCCTCGAAAGTTGACTATAAATAGGCAGTTCTGCACAACTGCACAAAGCTTTAGCACACGCAAACCATTAAGCCTGAGACTAAGTCTGAGAGTCATAGAAATCAAACAAGTTCTTCCAAGGCTATTTCAGCAATTTCAGTGGAGGTTTTTAGCTTCAACAGAAGCTTGGGAAGAAGGTGACTCAGTCACCTCCCCTACCGTCGTGACCAACTCCACTGCACCACCAACCACCACCGCTGCCGCATTCCACAGTCGGTCTCCGTCCACTAACGCCGGCGTCACATCTCTGCTCTGGCGGCCCCAACTCCGGCGACCACGACCCGTCGGCAACAGTGCCGGTCTCATTCTCTCTCTCTGTTATTCTCCTTCTCTCTCCACCCGCCACCCGCCACCCTCTCTCTCTCTCTCTCTGCCCTTCTTCCTCAACCACAGCCACCAACCGGCGCCACCCAGTTACCCCTGCCGTTACTTCACCATCGCCGACGCACCATCCTCCACCGCCGGATTCTCTCGGTCTCTCTCCCTGTCTCTCTCTCTCTGTGAATACCTTTCTCTCTTCCATGTATATAATCTCTCCCTACCCTATGTAATACATACATTTCTCTTTCCCCGAGCACCACAACCCGCACCACGCTACTACCACCCCAATCATAAACCACCACCGAGAACCTCATCACCCACAAGCCTCTGTAGTTTTTTTTATAAATTTAATCTTGCCACAAGAGAGGACCCGTGTGCGTGTGTTTTGAAATGCATGTGTATGTGTACATTAGTGTATTGCAGTGAGTGTGTGATGTGGGGTTGCTGTGTGTATGCATGTGGTCGTGTGTGGAAAGAGGCCCTGCGTGTGTGTTGGGAGCTTAATATTACTGTGTGAGAACCGTGTGTGTGTGTTTGTGATTGTACTTTGTTTGTGATTGTACTTTTATCAGCAAGGACTGCTGTTTGTTTATAAAAATTTTAAATAACGAAAAGCTAAAATATAAAAGAAATCAGATAAAATTCTTTTTATAAAATAATAAGGTGTTAAAAGAAATTTAATTTTTCTAACAGAGACTAAAATAAAAAAATAAAAAAATAATAATAATAATAAATAAATAAACAATTTTTCTTAAACTGTATATAAAATTATTCACGTACTAAATGATCACAGAGTTTGAAAATTTAAACACACTATAAATATATAAATATATATTTTGTTTATAATATTTCCGTTGCTGATAAATGTATGTATATATATATATATATATATATATATATATATATATCTTTTCAGTAAGCAACGTTGGTTATTATTAATTTCATGGTACATAAGCATTTTTGTAGATATATTTTTTTTTGTTAAATAAGTTAAGTACCTAAATTTTCGAATCATAACTAAATTTTATTTCTACTTAGTAATTTTAAATCGTAAATAACTTTAATAGTCAAAAATTCTAAAATTTGGTACAATGTTAGTTTCATACACTTACATAGAAATTTTAGTTTTTGTTAGGCACCAAAATCTTGTCACAGCGAGATTAGAAAATGAGATCAAGAACGAGAACATAATTTTGTCGCACCAAGTTAAGGTGAGAGTGGTTAAGTATTAGTTTGAACATAAATATATAAATTATATTTTAAATATATTTTATATCCATGTTTTGAAACATGAGAACTTGTGATAGCATTTTTTTTTTATATTCAAATGCTATGATATTTTTTACATATGTTATCTGTATTATTTTGAAATTACGTGTATGTAAAAGAAATGTTTTAATAAATGTTATCGATATAATAAGATGTTGTTTCAAAGTGCCAAATTATAAGAGTTTTTGGTAAGGATGGCAACGGGACGGATTTGAAACAGATGTGTGTTCCCCCACCTCCACCCCGTTTATTAGCGGGGTGGGATCGAAAAAAAATAATCGAAAAAATGGCAGGAGCGGGGCGGGGGCATAACAAAAAATATATTTTTTATTTTAAAAAAAATTAATACTGGCAATAATGGCATAATAAGATATAAAAATAATAATATTGATTAATGACTATAATTAAAAACAAAAAAAATAAGAAATACAAATACAAATTAAAAATAAGTATAATATTTTTGTATTTTAGGTCTATTATATTGTTAAAAAAAAAAAAAAAAATATTTATATATTAAATATATTTAATTTATTTAATCAGGAACGGGAGAAAACAGGGCGGGGGTTGCAAATATCGTCCCTTACCCGTTACCTAACGGGTGCGAAAAAAATCCGTATAAAACGAAATGGAAAAAACGGGAGCGGGACGGGTACGAATATAATTGCCATCCCTAATTTTTGCCTCTTTATATCCCATTAGAGGAGATTACCCAACTATGGGTGTTGTTTTTCCTTATGGAGGAGGTTCCCCATTGAGTGGGAGTTTTTTTCTTAAAAGGTTTGCGGGCTAAATTCCAAATTATAGCACATACCACTCGTGCTTGGTGGAGAGTGACCTTTATTCCATCACGTTTCTATCCGTATATTGAGAATTAAGATTACGGTACCGTCGGAACTTCCGATCGCGAGGTAAACGATTATTTGGTCACGGTTAGGTATGAGTTGTGAATGAGACACGTTTATTTTGAATTGTAACAGTTATGCCGAAAATTTTATTAGAGTACGAGGCAGTGAATTCACGATTTGTTGCTGTTGAGCGTAAACAATATTTTTGCAAAGATTGTGAAATCTTAAAAAACTGATAATGTTGTGTATAAAATTTTTGTGACAAATGAATGTAATATTTTATTTTTCTCATGGACAGCATGATATTCTAGTATTTCCAAGTGGAATGATTATTTTCTATCTTGTTCATTATATTACTAAATGCACATTTCTGTAATTTTTGTAGTTGTAGATGGCAGGAATAGCTAGAGTTGGTTCACCATAGTTGTTGAGTCCATAGATTCAGGCTCGCAGTCAATTGTCTTTTTATTTAAATTTTTAGTAGTCAAGACCTGAAGTGCGAAATTTTTGTTAAGTATATATTCCAGTTTGGATGTATGAAAGAATATATCTATGATATGTATAGCTGTTTTGATCATATAAATAGATAATTATAACTTGATTGATACAAATACTCTTTGACTGTGTTTCAATTACTTTAATTTTCGGTCTTTAGAGAGGGGGTGTGACAGAGGTGTCTTGAAAACATGGCACCATGCTGAATGGACAACACTTACATAAAACACTACATGGTTGCAAAAATTATAATAGGCAAAATGAAGCTGCTGTTAACAATAAAGGTAGTGAGTATCGAAGCTTGGAACAAAAAAAGGGTAGGGTGAATTCATATCATCCCTTGCATGAAAAATTACAGTTGTAATTGCTCAAAGCCTCAAACTATTGTGTTTCCCCATTTACAAATGGCTACTTGCTATGCAACAACAGTCTGTTGGCCTCTAACCCAAGCTCCGCCATTTTTATTCAGTTGAAATTGGAATTTTGGCTGGAATCAGGAATCATAATAGATGAGAATATTGTAACCAAAAAAAAAAAACTAAGAAATAGATTAGCCATGAGGAAACCTCATATCTAAGACTTACTGTAGAGTAAATAGAAATGAAGAAATCAATACAAAAATTAAAAACCATCACAACTGAAGAATTCAAGCATTCCCTTACTTACAAAGGCGCTAGTTTTCAGTGGCTATATAATATGGCCTTGTTTAATCTGTCAACTTGTCATTTCCTGCAAAGGCATCTGCCAAGCTAAAGTTGATACTGCTTCTCATGGTTCTGCTGCCGATTCCCCCATCACCTTTTCTCATCATTGAAGCAAATTCCCCATAGTCTATACGGCCATCCTGCAAAATGAATAGCAGAGTGCCACTGTTGTATCAGTATTTTGTCAACACATTCCAATTTGCCTCTCATGGTCCCTTTTTTCTAATGATACCGGAGTCAATTAGCACAGATGAAATCCTCTAGTTTTATTTTCCATGTGGAAGTATATGACAACCATTGTAAATTTAGAGACCAACAGAGACTAAAAGCTAGAACACAGAAAAGAGAAATATGTAGACATGTAAACAGAGATTCAGAAGCAAGTTGATCATAAATGCCCACTGCTGCTGGCATTTGAAACAAAAAAATGCTCTGCATAAGTTCCTTGAAAGCTAAGATCTTTCCAACTATTTCGATTGGTTAAAAAGTTAAACATTGGCACAAGCTATCCCAGTTCCTGAAATTATCCAGTTCACATTAAGACAATACGTGTAATTGGAATAACTTTGGCATGGTTTTCACAAAAAAAATATCTAGAGCAATTCTCAATCTTGAAGAACAGTTATGACTACCAATAGAAAACTTAATTCAGTTACTGCACACGATTGTTTGGGGACATGACTTCAAAGAGATTTTCGATTGCCATTCAAATATGTCCCTTTTTCCCCAAAAGCAAGGGAATGGTATCATTCATTATTTTCAGCAGTATTTCTCATCATTACAAGTGGAATAGTTCACGTGGGAAACTAATGCAGAGCTCATGGGGTTCTCTTGTCAGGGTTGTATACTAAAAATCGTTCTCTTACCAGGGTTGTATACTAAAAATCATGAATTTTTAATTTTGGTATTTAATTTTTTTTTATTAATAAAATTAAATTTTCTATTTTATGAGAATCTTAATAAGCAATGTATGCGTTTTATTATTTATTTAATGATTTGCATGTGTGTCTTTTATTATACATAGTATTTAATCTGGTGTATAAAATTCAGCTTACACACGGAAGGCCAAATTAAAAGTTCATGTGGAATATAAGTTTTTAATTCACAGTTTAAATAAAATTGGACAAACCATCAGTACAACTGTAACACATAATTTTAGTAGATCTGTCTTGATTACGAGAAACAGATAATAGCATCGCCTATTATTTCGACTTGCTGTGCTAGTATACTTTGTGCGTATTGAATAGGACCACGTTAGGATAATTAATTTTATACTGATTATATAAATTAATTTAGACCCCAAGATTATTATGAGTGTTTATTCTCTTAATCCTGAAATAATTAATTATTTACGTATATTTAATATTTATTATTTTGATTTATTAAATGGTGCGATCTTTTATGGGTCTACAATCCCGGTGAGTTGGATAATGATATTAATTATATGATAAATATTAATTATTGACGAAATTTACGTTTCGAAAAATCGGGATTGATAATACCCTTTTAAGAAAGTTTATAAAATTTGACCGAACCAAACTCTGCAAGTGGATTTAATTATCCAGCAGCCAAATAAGTTAAACGGAAGGACTTAAGAAATTTTAAAGAAGCCAATTAAATTAAATATAATTGTCAATAATTTAATTTAATCGGTGAGTTCTGTAATCTTAACGTGGGGAGAATAATTAAGAATTTAATAACAGGAGCTCGAATATTCAGTTTTGAGAATATGGCTGGGAGTGCAATTATAATTTTTTAGTGGAATGAATTATAATTAATATTTTTGTGAAATTGCCTTTGGGGTTAGGTGACTTTTCATAATTACCTTAGGATCCCAAGTTATATTTACTCCACAGGTCCCTGTTGTAACCTATTTATATATTGTTATGCAGCCTTAGCCACTAGATACGTCATATACAACTAGGGTTTCCACGTATTCCCTTGGTGGCTAGAGAGGATTGTGAAAAACATATTTAAGGTAACCCACACTACAGACGTGTTCTAGCATTCAAGAATACAGCATAAGGCTTAAATTTGGAGTTTCAACTTGAAGTTTACAACCGCGAAAGCTTCTAGACTAAAAGTTGTTGTACCAACCGAAATCAATCATACCAGATTTTGTAAGGTATAACTATAATCTAACTTTGAGAATATATACCTGGTTTATTTTGATCGTTTGATATCAAAATATTTTTGATTTGGAGCCGGTTTTGGCATTTACCCGTCCAGTTTTTTTTGGCTTAAATCATGTTCATAATCAATGGATCTTGACAATTAGCCTCCAACAATTGGTATAAGAGTAAATTCAATTTGCATTCGATTAAGGTTAGGTCGTTATAAATTCAATGTAATAGCCGTGGGGTTATTTACTTGTTGAATAATAAGATTTATTGAGAGCTTTCTTGTTTATTGTGTTTGTTATTAGAGAGAGTATTTCTAATTCAAGCAAAGTTGTAAATTTTGGTGTTGCTCATTTCTTTAGCCGATACGCTTTCCTGCATCAACAACTCGAAGAATATGGGTCAAATATTCTCTAATGCTACCGATGTCACATAGATCAATAGTTTCTAAGATTTCATGGATAGTAATAGGGGTAAAGGAAGTAACAAAACAAAGAGCAATTACACTATTTGTGAATAAAAATATATAATATAGCGTAAATTATGCACAAAGAAAAGCATTAGCAAGCACATACCTCACAGCAAATCAGATAAGGTTTCCAATAAATCCCAGAGTTGCATTCCAAGCATAATATTCTTGGAGGATTTAATATTCTCAAAATAAACGTGGGAAAGAAAGAGAGTATTTGAAGTTCAACAAAAAACTTTCAATTTACTTCTACTTTAACATCTCCTTTCCACATAATTTAAACTCCTTTCCTGCAAAACCATTGCTTCACTTTGCTACAACAAAAGATGGAAAGGCTATTACCACTTATGTCTTTGATGTATCTCCCAGATTTATTTCGGAAGTTCAACATAACCTATCATTATGGCACAAAAACTTAGCCACCTTAACTTTTTTATCCATTGCTAGGGTCTAAAGAAATTCCATTCTCACCCTTTAAGATGACAACCCTGAACATAGCTCTGGCAAGCCCTTAATAATTTCACATCACCATCATGAATAGAGCTAATCAAATAGCTATCCTCTAAGTGAGGTTGAAACAAGGGAATAAGGAACTTACTCATTCCCCTCACCAGCTCATGAGCTACCACCATGGATGCATGTTCAACAATTCCAATATTGTTTTGTTTAATAAATTGTCTAAGCCATTCAAAAAGAATTCCTCCCACAATTCTGTCTAAACAACAATCATATCAAAACTTAAATAAAAAATGTTCACAAAGTTAAAATACTGCAAATAATTAAAATTACCAAATTAACTTTCAAAATTGCAGCAATAAAGAGGTAGAGTAAGGTTTTACTAGGAAGTAGAATAGATGGCTAGAAACCGGTAAAACAGGTTTGTGAAGATAATGTGGTTTATAGGCAATGCTTCTTCATAGCGTGCTTTCGGTCCAGAAAAAAGAATAAGGTGAAAACGGATGGAACATGGAGAAATAAGAATAAGCACTGAGAAATGGAATACCACTAGAACAAAGCTTTGAAGCAGAATTTGAAAATTCACAAATTGTTAGGACATTACGACAACTCTTGACGAAGTTAAACCCTACTTCAGCCTGCCAGGTAGCCCAGCGGTTTAAAGTCCTCATTGGAACCAGCCGTAAACTCGGAAGTCTTATGCTCGACTCCCGTTAGAAGCGCCTTGACTAAATTGATACCTGTGGTTTGCGGTTAATTGCAGGTATCCGAAAGTTTACAAAATAAACATGTCCAAAACTTGTTATAAGCTCTGTAACTTGAGAATGAAATTTTATTATTTGGAACATGTTTGGCAACATTGAGGTAGGCTGAGTACAAGGAACGCTTGTACAAAAAGTGAGCTCAAAATTGAAAAGTGGCTGCAGAAGTATGAGTTTTTTTGTTTTTTTTTCTCAAGGGTTTTATGGGGAAACAAAATGTTATAAAGTTTTGGAAGCGAATGAGAAATTATTGGGAGCTGTTCTTGTGCTGTGCACTATAACAAGCTAAAATTAACCCAGCTGGTTTTGTGTTGTTTTGAAAACAAGGATTGAATGGTGAAATAGGTGAAGGTTAGATCTTGTTTATGGGATTAGTATGGTAACTATGGCTGGGTAAAGTGAAGAAAATGGGCTTAACACGAAATTTCTTAAAGGTGTCACACCTATGGTTGAAACTGCATTAATAATCCTAACAGAGCTTCACCCAATTTTCTTAATCATGTTTTCCATTGAAGTTTAAGTGCTACATAACGTTACATGGCTTGTAGATAATTCAAACCTATTACAGGATATACCTTAATTAAGATAATATGATATTGACTTCTAACACTCGTCCAAATCCAACTAGAAAACATATTTACAGAATAACATAATTGATCCGTAATAAAATTCATGGGTGATCCCCACATTTCAAATCCGGAAAATTCTAAAATTCTCAAAAACACGTCTAACCTTTGGGACTTTTTAAACATCTAAAATCTGACTAGAAAAATAGTTAACTAAACTGTAAAGTCACAAAATAGTTAAATAAACTGTTAAGTCACCAATTGCCCTAAAAGTTTAAACTGCTAGAAAATAAGCCTAATAATGTATATTAAACTATCCAATATTCTCCCTCACGTGCAATCCTATTTTACACGTGGAGAAGCGAACAATTTGAAATAAACAAATGTACCACCACACACAAAATATAATGCATAATAATAAACATAACAAGAAAACACACACATATCATAAGATTTAAACCCAGGAACTCTTGAAACCATAACCCGGATACCATATTAAAATAAAGGAGCAAGATTATAAGAATGAGAGAGTTTAATCTAAACAGTTAGCTCCTTTAACTATTTATATTAAACCAAAATATTGTAATCTTGACATAAATAACCCTCAAAACTAATTGAAGACATGACCATTAATAGAGCATAATGATGTAAAAGAATTCATGTTACTGATTACAATTAATTGAGACAAATGCTTAGTTTGGTTTGATTTAGATTGATATTTTTGAAGCTTCATCTTAGTAGTATGCATGATATACCTGATATTTCTGAAGCTTCATCTTCTGCATTTTGCAATTGTGAAATACATTAATTTGATAATATATTTTTCTTATGTATGTATGCATGTACATAACAACTATATACGCATTAATATAATGTATAGTCCTTGCTTTATTTGAGTTTGTGACTGAGTCGTCTTGAGAATTTTCCATTCCAGTGTGACCATATTACACGGTGTCGATGTCCTACCTATGCTTCGATAAAGAATTTAATTCTATGCAGAAGAACCTCCAAAAGACAAAGATAACCTATCATATTGTCACAGTAGCATGAACACAAAGGAATATTGCATTGCATTTTTACTACAGTTTTTGCTTGAAAAAGTTGTACATAAAGTTAAAAACATTTAAAATATTGAAAATATAACATTTATATACCCATCTAAACAACTTCAAGAAACATCATATTCAACCACAAATGCTTCTTATAAAAATCTGAACCAATATCCCTTGTATTAGGCGTCTAAACCCAAATAAACACAAAATCATCCTTTCATGATATCAGGATTTAATAAAGATAAGGTCTTTCATTGGAACTTATCAGCACAAACTCATAGACATATTTGCTGTGGTAGCTGCTTCTAGAAAACATTGGGATGAGTAAAATGTATCAAAAAAAAAGTGAAGTTGGTCATTACTAAAATATGTCTGTGTAGTGGCTTTTTTTGCTAAGATAAAAAAGGACTGGAGGTGGTGACCGAAAGTAGCAATCTTTCCTAAGCATGACTGTTAGCCCAATGGCATTTTATATGAATTTTGATGATTTTATTAAAATACATTTTCTAATTAAAGTTTAAAAAGAAATTAAATTAAATGTTTTCCAAAAATGTTGAGTCGACATTACACGCTTTTGAGTCAACACATTTTCTATTTGAGTCGACACTTCACGCTAAATGGGTTCACACTTAGTGTTCTTGAACAGAACCTTTGAGTCGACACTAACTAGCATTTTGAGTCACACTTACAGGGAAAGCCCACTTGACGCTAAATGGGTTGACACTTAGTGTTCTTGAACAGAACCTTTGAGTTTACACTAATTAACATTTTGAGTCGATACTTACAGGCAAAACCCACTTGATAAACTCAAGCGTCGACACCATTAAGACTTAGGGTTGACACCACTAATGCTTTACTTGAGACGTTTCACGAAAACAGTTTAGGTTGACACTAATAATCAATTGGGTCAACACCTTCAGTATTGGACCAGAACTCGAGTTGAGTTGACACTAGCAAGAGGATGAGTTGACACCAAGTCAAGGCCCAAAGATCAAGAAGAGTCAACATCAACGTATGTATGGGTCGACACCTTACCAACTTTGGCAGAAATCAACTTGTGTCGACACCAATGCACAAATGAGTTGACACCAAGAGAAGCTCCGGATTTTCTGATAATCGTGTCGACCCCAAGTGTCACATGAGTCGACACCAAGTCACTATCCGGGCAACACTCAACGTGTGTCGACATCAGTGCTCTTATGAGTCGACACTACAGAATCCCCCAGACCTTGACCAACTTGTGTCAACACCAACGCTTGTATGAGTCAACACCAAGTAGCTCTCCGGATACCTTTCATCTTCTGTCGACACCAGAGATAGACATGAGTCGACACCAAATTTTCAGTAACCAAAGTATTTTGGTCAAGTCGGCACCACTGCAGATATGTGTCGACACCAAAATTCCATTAGCTAAAGTCTTGTGCCTGGATCGACACCAACGAAAATATGAGTCGATACCACAGAAGACATAAAGCCTTAAGTCAACACCACAGTAAATATGAATCGACACCAAGCTTCAACACAAAGGACTGAAGAAATGACAGGGTCGACACCAGATTCACTCTGAGTCGACATCAAGGTGTAGGAACTGACAGACCAAAAGTTGAGTCGACACCTCATGTGGAATGAGTTAACACTTTTGTCACAAAACCAAAGCCAAGACCAGTTTGTGTCGACACCTGCGACAGATTTCAAAAAGGGTGCTGGTTTAATGGTAACTTTCTCAGAGCATTAATTGCCTCCATCTACCACCAATGGTCATTTACTTCAATGGGCTATAAAAGGAGTAAATTTCAGAGGTTTGAAATTCTAGATTGTTGAAATATAAGTGCATTAATTAAATCTTTGTAAGAAGTGATTGTGAGTGATATTCTCATTTACTCAACATCATTTATTGTAAGGGTGAGTCACCCCAATTGTCTTCAAGAGAGTGTAGCACTTCTTAAAAAGAGTTGAAGAGTGTTTAGAAAAACAGAGTGTAGTTGTAGAAACATCTTCATGCTGTAACACCTGTTCAGCATTCGATCATAGTGCAAATTCTCAAGGGGAGTCTTGAGGAGTGGACGTAGGCTTGGAAGAAGCCGAACTACTATAATCCTTGGCGTCTAGTTCAAGTTTCTCTCTCTTACCTCTTTAATTTCACTGCTATATCTTTATTTGTGCTTATTGCCATATTTGTTGTGTGAAATTAAAAAGGCTTTTTAAAAGGTTTTTTAAATAGTTAATATTTTTTTAAAAACCCAGTTCACCCTCGTCTTGGGTTGCATAGGACTAACAATTGGTATCAGAGCAAGGACTCTTACTTTATGACTTAACAGTCTAAGAGGATCCATGACAACTAGTGTTGGACCAATACACTCTGAAGGCCAGTCTACAAATAAACCTTCTTTATTCAGTGGAACAAATTATAATTATTGAAAAGTTAGGATGAGAATATACATCTAGGCTGTTGACTATAACCTATGGAGGGTCATCATAAATGGACCTAAGAGACCAGTTAAGGTAGTGGAATGATCCACTATCCCTAAATCATAAAATGAGTGGATTGAAGATGACATTAGAGAAATACAGAAAAACGCTAAAGCAATGAACTTACTCTATTGCTCACTTGACCCCAATGAGTTTAACAGAATCTCTACCTATGATACAGCAAAAGAGATATGGGATAGATTATATGTTACACATGAAGGAACCAACCAAGTTAAAGAATCTAAGATTAGTTTGCTTGTCCATAACTATGAACTTTTCAAAATGAAGCACTATGAAACTATATTTGATGTGTTTACTAGATTTACTGACATTATTAATGGACTAAAATCTCTTGGAAAAGTATATACTAATGCAGAAATAGTGAGAAAAATTATGAAGTGTATGTCTAAGAGTTGGGAAGCCAAAGATCTCACCATACTTAGCTTGGAGGAGCTGATTGGGTCACTCATGACTCATGAGATGAACCTAAAGATGGATGATGAAGAGGACGACAAGAATAAGAAGGGAATAGCCTTCAAATCCTCCATCCCAGAGAAAGAAACTGAAAAAGAAGCCTCAGTGATGAGAATGATGACATTGCTCTCATCACCAGAAAATTCAAGAGGTTCTTGAAGAACAGAAAATGAGGAAGAAAATTCTTCAAAAAGGAAGGCCACAAAAGTGAAACGAATAACAAAAACAAGGGAGAAACCACCATTAAGAAGGACGAAATCATTTGCTTCGGATGCAAAAAACCTGGCCACATGAAGGCTGATTGTCCTTAACTAAAGAAGCACTACAAAAAGGCTACAAGAAGGCAATGCTGGCTGCATGAGGAGAAAGTGATGATAGTAGCTCAGATGAGGAAAAAGAAGATAATGAAGTTGCCAACTTATATCCCGTGGCCAAAGAAGACAGTGAAGTAAATGATGACTCCTTTTCTTTAGATAAACTTCAACTTGGTTTTAAAGAAATGCATAATGAGTTCAGAAAAATTGGTGCTAAAAATGTTAGTCTTTAAAAGAAGAAAACTATCTAAATCAAAACAGATTACTTCTCTAAATACTGAAAATCAAATTTTAATAGAAAAAGTAGAAGATCTTACTAAAATTGTGCATAAGTTTACTCAAGGGAAAGCAGACTTAGATAAACTTTTAGGTATACAAAAAAATGTGTTTTCGATAAAGCTGTATAGGTTATCAACTAAAGAGAAAATAAAAATTGCTAATAAATATTTTTGTCAAAGTATCTTCTATTTATTTAAATGCTACTTACTTTCATTGATATGAACATGGTCACACTGTCACACACTATCCTTTGAAAAAAAATTATGCTGCTGCAACAAAGAGGGGTTGGATTCCAAAGGGAACGCACCCAAATAGAAGTAACTCAAACGGATCCAAAAAAATTTGGATACCAAAAGTCAAAAATTAATTTTGTTTGCAGGTGTGTCTCAAATCCTCATTCAAGGAAGAGATGTGATATCTTGACAGTGCCTGTTCAAAACACATGATATGAGACAAGTTAATGTTTGCTTTTCTCACACCCAAAGATGGTAGATTTGTGACATTTGGAGACAATAACAAGGGTAAAATCATAAGAGTTGGCAATATTGGTAAAACTCCTTCCCCTTCTATTGAAAATGTTTTAATTGTCAATGGTTTAAAGCATAACCTTTTGAGCACAAGTCAACTTTGTGACAAAGGCCACAAAGTTGTCTTTGATCATTATGTGTATCATAGAAAGTACAACTGACAACAAAGTTATTTTTGAAGGTCATAGGTATAAAAATGTTTACACTTTCAATCTAAATGACCTGTCTAAAAATGACACAAAATGCTTGGCTGTTATGAGTGATAACAACTGGCTATGGCATAGAAGGTTTGAACATGCTCATATGAATTTGATTTCAAATATTTTGAAAAAGGAGTTGGTAGGTGGTCTACCTCAACTTAAATTTGAAAAAGATAAAATCTGTTATGCATGTCAACAAGGAAAACAAGTTCGAAGCTCTTTTCAAACAAAAAATGTAATTTCAACTTCTATGCCATTACAATTACTACACATGGACTTGTTTGTCCTACCAGGACACTTAGCCTAAATGACAAGAGATGCATTTGTTTTAGTTGATGATTTCTCAAAATACACTTGGGTATTGTTCTTAGGTTATAAGGATGAAACCTTGGCTGTATTTCCAAAACTGCCTTGAAAGATTTAAAATAAAAAAGATTTCCAAATCACAAGTATCAGAAGTGACCATGGTAGGGAATTTGAAAACAAAATTTTTAAAAAGTTTTATGATGAAAATAGTATAAACCATAACTTCTCTGCTTCTAAAACCCCTCAACAAAATAGTGTTGTTGAGAGAATGAATAAGACCCTTAAAGAAATTGCTAGAACCATGCTTTGTGAAAACAACCTACTTAGGTACTTTTGGGCCGAAGCAGTCAACATAGCTTGTTACATTGTGAACAGAGCCATTATTCGAGCTTCTCTTAAGAAAACCCCATATGAGATTGTCAGGGTTGTATACTGAAAACTAATGATTTTATTTGGTTTTAGTATTTAACTTTATTTTAATAAAATTAATTTTTTTATTTTATGAGAATCTCAATGAACAATGCATGCAATATCATTTTAATGTTATGCATAGTTGTCATTTATTCTGTACAGTATTTAATCTGGTGTGTAGAGTATAACTTGCACACAGAAGACCAGATTATAGGTTCTTACAGAATATAAGTTGTTCACAGTTTAAATAGAATTGGACAAACCATCGGTACGACTGTAATACAGAGTTTTAGTAAGCTTGTCTAGACTACGAGGAACAGATAATAGCGTCGTCTATTATTCCGACTCGCTATACTAATACACTTTATGTATATTGAACATGATCACATTTGGGTAATTAATTTTATATTGACTATATAAATTAATTCACACCCCAAGGTTATTACGAGTGCTTATACTCTTAATCTCAAAATAATTATTACTTGCGTATATTTAATATTCGTTGTTTTGATTCATTAGAGGGTGCAATCTTTTATGGGTGTATAGTCCTGATGAGTTGGATAACGGTATTAATTATATGGTGAATATTAATTATTAACGGAATCCACGCCTTGATTGTCTGGGATTGACGATACCCCCTTAAGAAAGCTTATAAGTTTTGATCAGGCCAAATCCTGTAAGTGGATTTGATTATCCGACGGCTAAATAAGTTAAGCGGAAGGGTTTAAAATTTTTTGAAGATACTGATTAAATTAAATTGTCAGTAATTAAATTTAATTGGTGGGTATCAAAAATCATAACGTGAGGAGATGAGTTAAGCATTTAATATCAGGAGCTTAATGCAAATTGGTCTTGAGATTATGGCTAAGACTGCAGTTACAGTTCTTTAGTGGTATAAACTGTAATTTAGTGTTTTATGAAAATTGCAGAAACTGCTGCAAAGTTTTCATAATTACAAAAACCGCTAAGAGATTTGCATATTTGCGAAAACCGCTAGATGGGTATCTAGGTTACATTAGAAGTTTGTCATAATTACTCTATAGGTCCCTACTGTAACCCTATAAATATGCGGGAAGGCTAAACCAAATTCATAAGTTGTCTTCCAAAACTAAGGTTGCCCAGGTTCTGCCAGTTTCAACTCTCGAAGAATCGCAGCTCACACTACGTTCGGGAATCGCATCGGGAATATAGTAGAAGGTCTAATTGGAGCTTCAACTCGGGAAATCAAAGTTCGTAGTTGAAGAATCGACCAAAAAATATTCATCTGAATTAACTGTGGTAGCACGGATTTTATTTTTAATCGTTCGACATCAAAAAAAAATTTACTTGGAGCCTATTTCGACGATTATCCGAAAAAGGAAAAGTCGTCGGAAACGTGACAGAAGGTGCTGGCGGCGCCGAGCAAGGACAATCGATGCTGGAATGTGAGATAAAAGGGGTTGTCGGTGCTGGAAAGTGAGAGAACAGAGGCCGTCGGTGCTGGAAATATGTAGAACAGCGGTCGTTGGCGCTGGAAAGAGAGAGCAGAGGTCGCCGGCGCTGGAAGGAGGTTGTCGAGGGCTGTGGAAGGGTCGTCGGTGATCAATGAAGGGCGAAAGTGGTCAGTGGTGGTGTTTCGTTGGTCGTCGGTGAATGGGGTAGGGTCGTCGGGGTTCGACGGTGGACGATGTTGGTTTGGTGGTCGGCGAGGACTGTGGAAGGGTTGAAGATGGTCGACAAGAGGCAATGGTGGATTTCGGCATTGGTTTGGTTTGCGAGGTTGCGTGATTGGCGAGGACTGTGGCTAGGGTTTTGGTGTTGGTTTGGTTTGCGTGGTTGCGTGGTCGGTGAGAACTGTGGCTAGGGTTTCGGCATGAAGCTGTCGACAATGGAGGCTAGGGTTTGGAGACTGAATGAGGCTAGGGTTTCATGGTGGCTCTGATACCATGTTAAGAATAATGAGAAGTCGTACCCAAAAGGATAGGCGAGTATTCATATTTATAATAAAACTAAGCCACACCAGTACATCCCTACACCTACACACAGAATAATAATAAACATACTACTACGATACATATATATCTAACATATCAGTACTAAAAATAGGACTATACGGGAACTAAAACGATCACGAAAAAAGCCCAAACAGGCAACGGCAACAGGGTGGCGGCGTAGGCTGTGCGACTAGGCAGTTTTGGCGGCTATCAAAAGCTGTTTTTTGAGCTGTTTTTGAACCAGAATTTATACAAAAAAATAGAATTTTTCATAAGCTATTTTTCAGAAAAAAATGGGGTTGAGAACGGAGTTCGGTATAGGCGACAAAAGTCGCCTGAAGTGGCGACAATGGGCGGCGCGGTGTCAATCAGGATATATTTAGCATGCCAATCAAGATATATTCTGCCATAATTATGGCATAATTGTACAGATTATTCTTTCCTTTTTGGTAGGTTAGATTGATACTAATGGATGATTTTCAGCCTTGCATTTAGGATGTATTTAGGCAACATTTTTGTATATATATATACAGTGGAACCTCAAAGAGAGCGTATTCAAGAGAAAAGAAAAATATTATCATGGTATCAAAGCCTACCTTTGCCACCATTGAATCGTTGAAACCCTAGCCAGACTCACCGATCAGACTCGCCGTTCCCAGTCGCACATCCAGGGAGCCTCAATGACGCTCGACGCACTGTCAGGGAGACTCGCCGCCCTTCATCGCCACTCCAGGAAGCCTCGGTGACTTTCGTCGAACATCTAGGAAGCCTCGGCGACTTTCGCTGTTCTTTGACAACCTTCGTCGCTACACTTCGTCACCCAGGAAGGCGTCTACCTGCGCCACACCTCCACCGACTCTGTTTCTGGTCCACTGGTTCCCGTCGGCAGCCCCTCTGGTCGCGCCGACTCTTGTTCCCTTGGCTTCTGGTTCTCGCGCCTCTCGCGTTTCTGGTTCGTGGATCTCTTGATCAACAGATGTTAGAGATTTTGTTATTAGCGAATATTTTGTTATTTTGTTTCTAGAAATTGCAGAGTTTGTTATTTGTCATTTTATTATGTCTACCAGCGAATATTTTGTGGTCTAATTTACTGAAAAAAATTATTCTTTCTGGGAATTTCAGTTTCAATTGTTTGTTATCGGAAAAGAATTATGAGGTCATATCGATGGGAGTGATCCTGCTCATATGGAGCGTAAAGAGCAGGCTCAGTGGACTGTTAAGGATGCCCGTGTGATGTCCTGGATTTTGGGGTATGTCGATCCTCAGTTTGTCCTATATCTGAGGCCGTACAAGACTGCTCAAAGTATGTGGGAATTTTTGAATAAAGTTTACAACCAAGATCACACAGCAAGACGGTTTCGGTTGGAAAATGAGATTGCCAATTACAGTCAAGGGAATCTTTCCATCAAGAGTATTTTTCTGGATTTCAAAATTTGTGGAGTGAATTTACTGATATTATTTATGCCAAGGTCCCAGCTGGATCTCTCGCTGCCATTCAGGAAGTCCATGAACAAAGCAAGCGAGATCAGTTTCTTATGAAGTTACGAATGGAATTTGAGGCCACTCGTTCCAATTTGATGAATCATGATCCTTCTCCCTCTTTGGATGTGTGCTTTGGGGAATTACTTAGTGAAGAACAACGCCTTGCAACACAAGGCATTTTTCAGCAAAATCATATGACCTCTAATGATGTTGCCTATGCAACTCACGGGAAAAGCATGGGAAGAGATATGCGGAAGGTCCAATGCTTCAACTGTAAGGAATATGGCCATATTGCTGCTCAATGTGCCAAGAAGTCTTGCAATTATTGCAAAAAGCCCGGACACATTATCAGAGACTGTCCCCCTCGTCCTCCTCGTCTCCAGAATCGTCAAATTAGTGCCTATCAAGCTGCGGTGGGTACGGCGACTTCCTCTACGGCCGGTAATCCTACTATTCTTACTCCTGAAACCGTTCAGCAAATGATTATGTCAGCATTTTCAGCCTTAGGGCTTCAAGCTAATAATCCACTATCATCTTTACCTTGGCTTATTGATTCGGGTGTATCTAATCATATGACTAGTTCTCCCAACACGCTTACCAATGTTCGGAATTATCATGGATCTTCGTACATTCAGACAGCTAATGGTAGCCAGCTCCCTATTCATGCTGTTGGGGATATTAATTCCGTTGTTAAAGAAATTTTTGTATCTCCTGAGCTCTCTACTAATCTTATTTCCGTTGGTTAATTGGTTGATAATGACTGTAACGCTGGGTTTTCTCGTGATGGTTGTATTGTGCAGGATCAGGTGTCGGGGAAGATACTCGCGAAGGGGCCTAAAGTTGGGCGTTTGTTTCCTCTCCAGCTTGCTATGCCTTCTTCCCTTTCTTTGGCTTGTACTACTGTTAACAATAAGACTGATGCCTGGCACAAACGTTTGGGTCATCCTAATTCTACTGTTTTGTCTCATTTAATTAACTCTGGTTTGTTGGGTAATAAAGATCAATTTACCTTTTTTTCTCGTCTCTCATTTGATTGCTCTCCATGTAAATTGGGGAAGAGTAAGTCTCTTTCCTTTCCTATACATGGTAATCGTGCTAATACCTGTTTTGATTTGATCCACAGTGACGTGTGGGGTATTACACCTGTCATATTTCATACAAATTATAAATATTTTGTCACATTCATTGATGATTATAGTCGGTATTCCTGGATTTATTTTCTTTATTCTAAATCGAGGTATTTTCTGTGTTTCAACAATTTGTGGTATTTATTAAAACTCCATTCTCTTCAGGTATTAAAGTGTTAAGATTTGATTCTGGTGGTGAATATATGTCTCATGAATTTCATGCCTTAAACAGAAAGGAATTGTTTCTAAGCGATCTTATCCTTGTACACCTCAGCAGAATGGCATTGCTGAACGTAAGAATCGTCATCTGTTGGATGCTGTTCGCACTTTATTGCTTGAATCATCTATTCCCGCTAAATTCTGGGTTGAAGCATTATCCACGACAGTTTATTTAATTAATAGATTGCCTGCTAGTGTCTTGCAATTTGAAACTCCTTATTATCGTCTGCATCACATGCATCCCAACTATCTTGATATGCATACCTTTGGTTGTGTTTGCTTTGTTCATTTACCATCACATGAAAGACAAACTTTATGCTCAATCTGTAAAATGTGCCTTTATGGGATGTAGTAACTCACACAAAAGTTATGTTTGTTATGATCCAAGCTCTAACAGATTTCGTATTTCTCGTCATGTTGTTTTCTTTGAAAATCAGTCTTTCTTTTCTACTTACGTAGTATCTTTGCCTGAGATCACTGCTCTTCCTCATTTTGATGATTTGTCTCCTCCACCTGAACGATTCAAACCTGACTTCGTGTATGAACGTCGACGCTCAACATTGCCCCCTCATGCATTTGACCCAGCACTTGAGCCTGACCCAACTGCTCCACTAGATCTGGGTTCTGCCACTGTTCTTCGGCGCTCTACTAGAGTCTCTCGCCCTCCTAATCGGTATGACTTCTCTCATACATCTTTTCATGCTACTTT
The DNA here is from genome assembly GCA_034768845.1 of Heliamphora exappendiculata. Classification (NCBI taxonomy): domain Eukaryota; kingdom Viridiplantae; phylum Streptophyta; class Magnoliopsida; order Ericales; family Sarraceniaceae; genus Heliamphora; species Heliamphora exappendiculata. The sequence goes on from JAOTRH010103708.1 coordinate 35,204, forward strand.
ATCCACTATTTCAATTCCATCCTGTTACTCTGAGGCTGCTAAGCATGAATGTTGGCGGGCGGAATAGATGAAGAACTTCTGGCTCTTCAGGACAACCACACATGGGATGTTGTTCCCTGTTCGGACCGAGTTGAAACAATTGGGTGTAAATGGGTTTACTCACTCAAGCTACGTTTTGATGGTACTCTAGATCGCTATAAGGCCCGGTTGGTTGCTCTTGGTAACAGACAGGAATATGGGGGTGGACTATGAGGAGACATTTGCTCCTGTTGCTAAGATGACTACGGTAGGTTATTTCTATTGCAGCATCCCAAGGGTGGTTCCTTCATCAAATGGATATTAAAAACGCCTTTCTTCATGGTGATCTCAAAGAGGATATTTACATGACCCTGCCATCTGGCTTGGCCTCCTCCTCTTCTGATGTATGCAAATTGAAGCGTTCTTTATATGGGTTGAAACAAGCTCCTCGGGCGTGGTTTGATAAGTTCCGGTGTACCTTGATTCAGTTTTCCTTTGAGCAGAGTCAGTATGACTCCTCTCTGTTTCTTCGTAAGTCCTCTGCCGGCCTTGTTCTTCTTCTTGTTTATGTTGATGATATTGTTATCACAGGGACTAATTTCGACTTGATCACTTGTCTACAACATCATCTTCAGGCCTCCTTTATTATGAAGGATCTTGATCCTCTTACATACTTCTTGGGGTTGGAAATTCACAGGGATTCTTCTGGCATCTTTCTGAATCAACATAAGTACACCCAGGATTTGATTGCTTTAGCTGGTCTTCAGGACTCTTCTTCAATGGAGACTCCCTTAGAAGTCAACACGAAGTATCGTCGTGAGGAGGGTGATCTCCTCCCCAACCCTACGCTCTATCGCCAATTGGTCGGCAGTTTGAATTATTTAACTATTACTCGACCTGATCTTTCCTTCGTTGTTAAGCAGGTTAGCCAATTCATGCAAACTCCCTGCCATTTACATTTGGTTGCTGTTCGTCGTATCATCCGATATCTGCGCGGTTCACCTCACCAAGGGTTGTTCTTCCCAACCGGTTCTCCTCTCCGTCTTGTTGCCTATAGTGATGCAGATTGGGCCGGATGTCCTGATACTAGATGGTTTGTCACCGGGTGGTGCATGTTTCTTGGTGATTCCTTGATCTCTTGAAAGAGTAAGAAACAACCTCGAGTTTCCAAATCATCTACTGAATCCGAATACCGTGTTATGTCTGCTGCATGTTCTGAGATCGTCTGGCTTCGTGGACTTCTGGTTGAACTTGGTTTCTACTAATTTGATCTCACTCCTCTTTATGCTGATAACACCAGTGCCATTTAGATTGTTGCTAATCCAGTTTTCCATGAACGTGCGAAGCACATTGAGGTCGACTATCATTCTATTCGGGAGATCTTGGACGCTCGCATCATTTCTTTTCCTCATATTTCCACTGATCTTCAGCTTGCTAATCTGTTTACCAAGGTCATGCCACGTCCGCGCCATCAGTTTCTTGTGGGCAAATTAATGTTTCTTGACCCACCCGCACCAATTTGAGAGGGGATGTCAATCAGGATATATTTAGCATGTCAATCAAAATATATTCTGCTATAATTATGGCCTAATTATACAGATTATTCTTTCCTTTTAGGTAGGTTAGATTGATACTAATGGCTGATTTTTAGCCTTGCATTTAGGATGTATTTAGGTAACATGTTTGTGCATATATATATATATATATATATATATATATATACAGTGGAACCTCAAAGAGAGTATTCAAGAGAAAAGAAAAATATTGCCACGCCGATGGGGCGGCACCGGTGGGCCGGCGGTGGTGGTGCTGTTTCGGGGTTGTTTGGCTAGTGTTTTCTGATGTGTTTGAGACCTGGGAGTGTTGTATATGTATAATACTGCATATCGTGGAATCTTGATGCAACTTAGATGCTGGAAGCTGGTTCAAAAAAGGATTAAAAAATTACAGTTTATCTTTGCATAGGAGACTGAAACTCATTAGAATTTCTGTTTGATCATAAAACCGAAATATATACATATCTTGTATTTATATTTTTTTAAACTGCGTGGATGATGTATATTTGTTTTATATATTCTTGTTAATTTAATTAATTCAAAAAATTTTGTTTCAATTAAAATTTTGTAAAGGAAAATAAAATTAACTTTTTTTAATTAAAAGTTTTTTAATTAAATGGAAAATTTTAAATATTTTATTTTTACAAAATAAAATGTTTAATATGATTTTTTATTAAATCGGATATCTTTGAAAATTGTATAAATTAATTCTGAATTTTGGATTAATTAAATAGAAAAATATTTAATCTTGATAAATTATTATTTTCGAAAAATGTGTTAACGTAAAAAAAAATATATTTTGAATGCTTTTAATCACTATCTTACCTGTAAAGCTAAAGAAAAACTGTGCATTCATCGGTTATTTTATTTGTTACGTATTAAAATACGAAAAGATGATTTGACAAACTAGAATCTTTTGGATCATGTACATGAAAAGATTTTTTGGAATCTTTCGGATCATGTGATTTTTTAAATTAATAAATTTATTTTAATTAAACGAATTTTTATAACCTTAAAAAATATTTTAAAAATCTAAGTAGGAGAGAAAATTTATTCACAGATAAATCCCGCGGTCTCCATCACTAGTTTGTAGGCGATGTAATTAATTCTGCGTGTTGGCAGTAAGACCTTCCTCCCCATCGGACATGATTAATTGCGGTATCGCCGGTACAAACCTCCTTCAGGGATAATTATGAATAATTGTTAGTGTGGATCACTTCTCTATCTGCAGGGTTTATTGCGAAACGATTGATTTGGGATTAGGTAGTGGTTAATACTTAACTATAAATAATAGTCTCCTCTCTATCTGAGTTATTACTATTATTTATTGGATTGAAACTATGTCAGCTATTTAATTTTACTTGGCATGGTCAGTTGCCTAGATAGTAAAATTAATATGAATTGGCCTGTCTAGGCAAACGATGGATAGTAGACATCCTCCCATCGAGGCATACTATTCACAATGTACCAGGCTGCTGGCGAATTTTTTTTAAATAGTAGAGAAAACCAAATTAAAATAAATTTAAAATTTTGCTCGACATAATTAACGGTTATTTTAATTGTGTGATTGTCATGATTAAAATGACTTTCAACCCACTCGCGTCAATACTCAAAGAAAAAAAACTAACGGGACCAAACTATATAGACTGGAAAAGGAATTTGGACATTATCTTAACTGCTGAGGACTACAAATTTGTATTGTCTGAGATTTGTCTACCAGTACCTAATGAGAGGGCGACCGAATAGGAAACCCGGGCTCATCAGAAATGGTAAAAAGCTGATTAGATGGCTCGCTGTTACATTTTGGCTTCCATGTCAAATGTTTTGCAGCATCAGCATCAGTCTATACCCAGTGCCTATGATATGATTATAAACCTCAAAGAAATATTTCGGAATCAAAATTGTGTTGCTAGGCAGGTGGCCATGAAATCTTTTATGAATACAAGCATGGCTAAAGGCACCCCAGTTAGGGATCGTGTTCTGAAGAAGATCAGTCTTCTGAATAAATTGGAAATCCTAGGAGCTGAAATTAACGGGAAAATCCAGGTCGATATCATACTCCAGTCACTGCCTGATAGCTTTAAGTAGTTCTGCCTGAACTAATCTATGAATAAGCTTAGCTTTTCATTGGCAGAACTTCTTAAAGAACTTCAAACAGTCGAGGGTGTTTTTAGGAAACCAGGTTCTGTGCATGTGGCTAAAAAATATTTTTCCTCTAAGTCGAAAGGCAAAAAAAAAAAGGGTTCAAAAACAAGGAGGCACAGGAAAAAAATACAGTTAAGGGACCAAAAACTGGTGTGAAGAAATCGAGAGGCAAGTGCTATCACTGTAACCAATTTGGGCATTGAAAAAAGCAGTGTCCGATTTTTATCAATAAACAGAACAAACCAGGTAATTTATGTTCATTAGTGGTTGAAACATATTTAGCGGTGTTATTTACCGGTACCTAGTGTGTAGATACGGGAGCGCCACTAATCATGTCTGCAATTCTTTGTAAGGGTTCCAAGAAACCAGACAGCTCAATGATGGAAAAATATACATACATATGGGCAACAATACCAAGGTGGCAGTAATTGCATAGGAGATATTATTCTCAGCATTAGTAGAGATAGGATTTTACTTATAAAAGATAGTCTTTATGTACCTTTTATTAAAAAAAATTTAATTTCGGTTTTTAATTTAATAAAGGACAAATATTCTGTTCATTTTAATGACTCTGTGATTATTAAGAAAAATAAATTTTTTATTTGTTCTGGTATATTGGTAGATGATCTGTATGTTATATCTTCTATCTCTGCTACACTACAACTAGCTGAATTGAATAACACAGCTAATTTACCATATAAGAGAAAGTTTCATTCTTTAATGAACCAAACGTTTCTTTGGTACTTACGCTTGGGTCATATTAATCTAAAAATAATAAATAAACTGGTACAAGATGGACCTTTAAATTCATTGAAAGTAGAGGCACTTCCAGTATGTGAATCCTGCTTAGAGAGTAAGATGACCAAGAGGCCCTTTTCGGCAAATGGCTATAGAGCTAAAAAACTGTTGAAATTGGTTCAATATGATGTGTGTGGTCCTATGACAATCCGGGCTAGAGGTGGCTCTGAGTACTTCGTTAGTTTTATTGATGACTACTTAAGGTATGGATACATTTACCTAATGCACCGCAAGTCTGAATACTTTGAGAAATTCAAAAAATTCAGGGCGGAGGCGGAGAAACGTCTGGATAAAAGTATCAAATCACTACGATCCTACCGTGTTGGGAAGTACCTCTTTGGAGAGTTTATGGACTACTTGTCGTTAGAAGGGATTATATCCTAGTTGTTTGTACTAGGCACTCCGCAACAGAATGGTGTAGTAGAAAGAAAGAATATGATTCTTATGAAGATGGTAAGGTCAATAATAAGTTAATCAGGATTATCCGATTCATTTTGAAAACTCGCATTAGAGACAACGGCTTATATTCTGAACTTGGTACCTTCTAAGTCAGTACATTCTACTCCCACAGAATTGTGGACTGGGCGCAAGCCTAGTTTAAGACATTCGGATTTGAGGTGTCCAGCACATGTGCTGAAAGAGAAGCGAGTAAGTTGGAACTGAGGACAAAAGTTTGTTTCTTTATGGGGTATCTCAACGGAATGAATGATGGTTTATTTTATAATCCTAAGGATCAGAAGGTCATTGTTAGCACCAATACCCGATTCTTGAAAGATGATTATATTATGGATACAGACCCAAAAGTAAAATTATTCTGAAAAAATGAGAAGAAATACCAATAAAACGAAAGTGGAATCACAAGTCACTGATATCCTATTACCTCGTCGTAGTGGGAGAATTATCGGAACAGGTACATATCATGATCAGGGTGCTCCCATTAACATGCCTGACAAGCATGTGGGTAATGGTGCACAGGGATCAGATTCTGCATAGCGTGAGGTCGATTGTCACTTCATTCATGATTTGTTGTTACGGAAGCACATTATTACTCCGTATGTTCGCTCGAAAGATCAATTGGGCGATATTTTCACAAAGCCTTTACCTCATTCTTCTTTTCAGCATTTATACGTCGAGTTGGGCATGTTTGATCTCTATACTCCAGCTTGAGGGGGAGTGTTAGAATAGTTATTTTATTGTTATTTTATTATTTTACCTTTGTAGTTTGTCTCAAGGATCTCCTTCTAATTTATATTTTTTATTATTTAATATAAATACTTAGAGGTGAAAGGGACAGATTAGAAAACCCTAAACCTAATTTTCTCTTATTCTTTCTCTTTTTCTTCTTCTCTTTAAACCTTAAATCCTAAACTTCAACTCGTACCTTATTGTAATAGGGTGAAGTATGGAAAACTTGGATGAAGCATCGTTTATCCCTGAACAGTCTAATGAGAAGCATCGGGAAACATCCCCACCAGCAGGACAAGTACGATCCGAACCCGCGAACCAACCTGATCCAACCACTAGAATGTTAAAGGCTATCGGGAGACAGGCAGAGCAGAATGCAAAATGGATTGTGATGCAGGCTGGAAGGACTAGTAATTTCTTAGTTAAACAATTTAAAGATTTAGGTGCTAAAGAGTTTGTGGGAACCGTTAGTCCCACCGAAGCTGAGAATTAGTTAAGGGACGAAGTACGTATTTTAGATAGACTCGAGGTGGCGGAAGATGATAGGAGCTATCTTTTAACTTTTATGTTTAAGAGTGAGGCTTATAACTGGTGGGAAGCCACTGAGAGGTTGTGAAAGATGCCGGTGCCAGGAGCTGACCTTATGGTACCACAAAAGATTTATTTTGTGAAGGTGTTTGACGAACAGTACAAACCTATGACCTACAAGTACGAGAAGGAGCAGGAGTTCACCAATCTTATACAAGGAAAAATGAATGTGGCAGAGTACGAAATTTGGTTCACAGAATTATCGCGATATGCGCCCCAACTTGTACTTGATGAAGAAACAAAGGGCAGAAGGTTTCAAAAGGAATTGGATTTCTTGATCAGGACTCGATTAACAGTCCTTGAATTAGACAACTATGTTAACCTGGTCAATAAAGCAAGGATGATGGAGAAAGATGTTAAAGAAGATGAGGGAAGGCGAGAGGAGTTCAAAAGGTGCAAGTTTCGAGATGTCTCGATAGGCAAGACGAAAGGATATTGTCCTAAGAGCAATGCCTCAAAGCCGCCAACATTCCAAAACCAGAGCTACCAATCGATAGCTAGGAATTCTGAATTCAAAGGAAACCGATCAAATAGGGAAGCGTCTGATCGTAAGGAAGAAACAAGCATGTATACTTTCTTCAGGTATGGGACCGCTGATCATGTAGTTTAGGATCGCCCGAAAATCGATTGGGGGATCATTTACTTCAGGTAGGGACACATAGCCTCACAATGCCTCCATTTGAGAACACCAGCACGATCTTCTATCGGAAGCATAAGGATGAGGGATGCTGAGCCAACTAGGAGTGTGCAAGATAAAGGGAAGGGACCGATGTAATAGCTAAAGATTTCAGGGCAAGTATTCGCCATCACAAGACAAAACACACAAGTTACACCTGACGGGCTAACAGGTACTCTTACAGCTTTCAATAGAAATGCTTATGTTCATTAGATCTGGGATCAATGTGTACTTTTATATCGCCCACCTTTTATGACACAAGTAGATGCTACAACGATAGAACTTCTTTATTGTGTAATATCAACTACTACACCTATAGGAGAGGAAGCGATAGAGAAAAGTGTGTTGCGAATAGGAGTTAAGTTATGCCGGTGGTTTGTGAGTTTCCCAGATATATTTCTAGAGGATTTACCAAGAATACCCTTAGATCAAGAAGTTGAGTTTACACTTAACCTATACCCAGGCACAAAGCCTAAATCCTTTCCGCCTTATTAGAATGTCACCTGTTGAGTTGCGAGAGTTGAAGGAACCATTTTAAGAGTGGTTGGACAAGTGACCTAGTGTCTCACCTTGGGGAGCACCTATGTTGTTCGTAAGGAAGAAGGATGGAACACTAAGAATATGTATTTGAGTATCGACGACTGAATAATATCACCATTAATAGTAAGCATCTTTTGAGTTGGATAGATTTTTATTCGCTCAATTGTAAGGAAAATTTTATAGAGTTAGATAAGGATCATGACCGTACAATCCACTTTCATCTAGGGAAGGTCAACGTAGAGTTAGTTACACTAAGTCAAGAAGCGTTAGGGAAGTATAACACATCTTTGGGCAGCGTGAAGTAATTCATTTTCTGGAATACGATTGTTTAAAACCAACCTTACGGTAGGCAAGAATGGAAATTCATTATAAACACTTAGCGAGATGCCAACCTTGGTAGACCAAATCTAATGCTATTTGGGTAATTGTTGATGGATTGACAAAGTCGGCACACTATCTACCGATAAAAATGAATTTCCTATAAATCGATTCGCACGACTTTATATTGACAAGATCATTCGTCTGCATGGGGTGCCAGTTCCATAGTATCAAATAGAGATCCGCGCTTCACATCCATATTTTGGCCAAGTTTGCAAGAGGAGTTGGGGAATACCTTAAAATTTGGCACGGCTTTCTATCTGCAAACTGACGACCAATCGGAAAGGATGATTCAAACTTTGGAAAATATGCTCAGAGCGTGCGTCCTGGACTTTGCTAGAAGTTGGGAAGAACATCTATCATTGATTGAGTTCGCATACAACAATATTATCCAATCGACCATAGAAATGGCTCCTTACGAGGCATTATATGAAAGAAGATATCGAAGTCCAATTTGCTGGGAGGAAGCCGGAGAAAGGAGGTTACTTGGCCCCAAGATTGTCCAAATCACCACCGATAAGATCAAGCTAATTCGAAAGAGATTGAAGCAGTCTCAAAACAAACAAGAATTATGCGGATAATTAGAGACGCAACCTGGAGTTTGAAGTAGAAGATCTAGTATTCTTAAAGATATCACCATGAAAGGGAGTAATGAGGTTCGGGAGGAAATGGAAGTTGAGTCCTCGTTACATTAGACCTTGTAAAATCATCAAAAGGATTGGAATCACGATGTACTAGTTAGTCCTACCACTAGAGTTGCCAAGATTGCATGATGTATTCCACGTCTAGATGTTGAAGAAATACATGTAAGACCTTTCCCACGTACTAACAATGCAACCCATCGATCTAAAATCCGATCTTACGTACGAAGAAGAGCCGGTACACATTCTAGACAAAAATGAACAAATCATGCGAAACAAAGTCACTCAATTAGTAAAAATAATGTGGCGTAGTCACTCGGTTGAAGAAGCCACTTGGGAGCAAGAAAAAGATATGCGAAAGAAATACCCACACCTATTCGAATGAGGTATAAAAATTTCAAGGACAAAAAGAAAAGCACAAATCTCTTTATATCAAGTCTTTCGAATACTAGAAGAAGTTGGGCAAGTAGTTCATCGATTAGCTCTAACGCCTGAACTTGCCTAAGTTTCCACATGTCGATATATTGCTTGTGCTTCACGTGTCCTTGACCAACCACCAGTAGAATAAATTGAAACTTGAGTTATAAGATACGACATCTCTAAAGTAATTCGAGTAAAGCTCGGAGAACCAAACTTTCTAAGGTGGGCAGAGTGTGATATTCGGCGATTAAATATGAAGACAGATAAATAATTAAGAATTTATAAAGATACTCGAAATGAAATTCTTGACAAAAACGTATAATTAATTTTAAAACCGAAGCTCAAAATTAAATTCTTATAAAATTCCAATAATTGTAATTTTCTAATTAAAACTATATCAAGTAATTGAAGATTTTCTGTAATAATTCTGTTTATATGATAATTCATAAAACAACATTAAAAGCTTAAGATACTTTTTTGAAATTGTTTTGAAAATAAAACTTTACATAAAAAAATTTACGCAATAGAAAACACCTCAAAAAGTGCCGCCTAACCCATCCTTTGCATGCATGCACGCCACCTATCTCTTAAATCCTCTAATAAAAGGTCACCTTTAGTTCCATTTCATTCACACAATAATCTGAAGATGAAGAAGAAGAAGAAGAATAAGAAAATTGAGAGGAAAGAAAAATGAAGACGATGTGAAGAAGCTGAAGAAGAAGTTTGGGAAGACCACGCCGCCCATCCCCACCACCACGACCAAGCCACGACGCCATCACCGGGCCACCATCATTGCCGCTGTCAGCTACCATTGCTGCCGCTGGTCACCATCGCTGCCGTCGGAGAATTTTTGGACCGCCAATATGACGAAATACAAGAAAAGTTCAGATTTTCTTAAAATCTTACACCACCTCCACATTTCGTTGCCTCCCACGGCCACCACCAACCGCCATTCTTGTATCCAGACCTATGGAACTCTAGACAATTCTTTCTCTTTAAAACAAGATAAAATTTGCATCATTTTGTTGAGAATTGAGTGAGATATGAATTTTTAAGTCACATGTGTTCGGAAATGAACAAAATTTCCATAGTCTGGCTCAAATAGCCGTATCTTTTGCTGCGGACCTCCATTTTGAATTATCTTCAGTGTTTCAGAAAGAAGACATCACGAACTACAACTTTCATGTTTATCACTTTCCTCATAAATCTGCTATTTATATTGTTGGAAGAAATATGTAGGAGGGATGAATGATATGCTTCTGTCTAAACTATGAAGTGTTCGCTCTGTATGAGCTAGTTCCATCAATATTAAGTGTACGCTCTATGTGAGCTAGATTAATCACTATTAAGTGTCCGGCTGTCTGCCCTGTGTGAGCTAGATCAATCATTGTTAAGTGTATATCCTGTGTGGACTAGTTTAATCACTTCTAAATATACGTCCTGTGTGCACTAGTTTGATCACTGTTAAGCGTGCGTCCTGTGTGAACTAGTTCAATTATTGTTGTGTGTGTCTTATGTGAACTTGTTCAATTATTGCTAAATATACATACTGTGTGGACTAGTTTGATCATTGTTAAGTGTGCGTCCTGTGTGGCTAGTTTAGTTATTGTTAAGTGCATGTCCTATGTGGACTAATCCAATCGCTAATGTGTTCTTCCTACGGGGACTTATTCAATCACTCGTAAATGTGTATTTTGTAATTTCTAAGCCTGGTTATGAAAATTTATAATGTGACTGTTAAGGCTTCATGATTATGATGAAAGGTGGCTAAGCCGTATTATGAGTATTGATTATAATATACGGTGGGTTATTGGTTACAATGTACCTCGTTATGAGAATTGGTTACAATGTACTGTTGCAGTTAAGCCTTATATTTTTATATACCACCTTATAAGGAGCAAGATATTTATAGATTCTGAGATGAATATATTGAATCGGATGCAGTGTTTTCGCAACTTTTGTTAAAATATGATAAAACAACTTTTAAAGGTATTTAGTATATGTTCTTAAACTAAGTGTTTTGTTTTCTTCTTGTTCATTATAATACTAAGTGTGCTCTCCTGTAACTATTGTGGTTGCAGATAACACGTTTCACTAGAAGTTGGTCCACCACTATCGACGTCTAGTGCTTGAGCTCGGAGTTTAGATATCTTTTGAGTTTTGTATATTGTAACTATATGGCTTCTCATGTTTTGTGGGTTCAAGTATGATGCATGTTTGTGGGTGGGTGTATCCCTGTTTTGGAAGTATGGGATAGAGTATTTCTTGAGGTTTAAGTTTAACGAATATCTATAAAAAGAATGTTTTGGTTCGAATCTCTGTAAGTGTTCATAATCTTGATTGTTTCAAGTCTTATCGTTTTGAGGCTACTACAACGTGGCGAGTACATTGTCAATATTTTTCTTTCTCTGAATGCCTTACCTCTTTGAGATTCCACTCTATATATACACAAAATTGTTGCCTAAATACATCTTAATTACAAGGCTGAAATTTAGCCATAAGAATCAATCTAATCTACCAGAAAAGGAAAGAATAATCTGTACAATTAGGCCATAATTATGGTAAAGTATGTCCTGATTGACATCACTCTTCAAATTGATGCGGGTTGGTCAAGAAGCATCAATTTGCCCACAAGGAACTGATGACGCGGTCATGGCATGGCCTTGGTAAACAGATCAGCAAGCTAAAGATCAGTGGAAATATGAGGAAGAGAAATGACGCGAGCGTCTAAGGTCTCCCGAATAGAATGACAGTCGACCTCAATATGCATCGTACATTCATGGAAAACAGGATTAACATCAATCTAAATGGCACTGGTGTTATCAGCATGAAGAGGACTGGGATCAGATTGGCAAAAACCAAGTTCAGCCAAAAGTCCATGAAGCTAGACGATCTCAAAACATGCAGCAGACATGGCATGGTATTCGGATTCAGTAGATGATTTGGAAACACGAGATTGTTTCTTACTCTTCCAAGAGATCAAGGAATCACTAAGAAACATGCACCACCCGGCGACAGACCGCTTAGTATCAAGACATCCGGCCGAATCTGCACCACTATAGGCAATAAGACGAAGAGGAGAGCCGGTTGGAAAGAACAACCCTCGGTGAGTTGAACTGCGAAGATATCGGATGATAAGACGAACAGCAGCCAAATGTGGATGGCGGGGAGTTTGCATGAATTGACTAACCTGCTGAACATCGAATGAAAGATCAGGCCGAGTAATAGTTAAATAATTCAAACTGCTGACCAATTGTCGATATAGCGTAGGATCGGGAAGGAGATCACCCTCCTCACGACGATACTTCGTGTTTACTTCTAAAGGAGTATCCACCGAAGAAGAGTCCGGAAGACCAGCTAAAGCAATCAAATCCTAGGTGTACTTATGTTGATTCAGAAAGATGCTAGAAGAGTCCTTGTGAATTTCCAGCCCCAAGAAGTATGTAAGAGGACAAAGATCCTTCATAAAAAAGGAGGTCTGAAGATGACGTTGTAGATGAGTGATCAAGTCGGAATCAGTCTCCGTGATAACAATATCATCAACATAAACAAGAAGAAGAACAAGGCCAGTAGAGGACTTACGAAGAAAACAGAGAGGAGTCATACTGACTCTGCTTAGAAGAAAACTGAATCAAGGTAGACCGGAACTTATCAAACCACGCCCGAGGAGCTTGTTTCAACCCATATAAAGAACGCTT
>JAOTRH010103720.1:0-15751 GCA_034768845.1 Heliamphora exappendiculata
TTCCCTAAAGTTTCTAAAAATTTTCAAGATTTTCTAAAGATTTCTAGAAAAATTTTAGGATTTTTCTTAAAATTTACCCCAATTTTCTAAGATTCTTTCCAAAAATTTTTTTTAAGGATTCTCAAAAAAATTTCTATATTTTCGAGAAATACTCCTTAAATTTCTAGAGTTTGTAATTTTTGAAAAAATTTGTCCCATATTTTAGAAATTTTTGACAAAATTGCCTCTAATTTTAGAATTTTTGATGAAATTTTTTCTTTAGTCTTCATGCCCCAAAAACAAAAATCCCCTCTTAATTTTTATGTTTTTCCTAAATGAAAAAATTCAAGCATTTTATTTTGTGATTTTTCACTAAAATAAGTGCCCATTTCGTTATTTGTTCAAAAATCCTAAGTGTCTTTACTGTTTTAATCTCCATTGTAAAGGTACCTAAGCTAAGATTTCAAACAAGTCGCACAAACAATCATTTATCATCCATACCATCATCATCATTCATCATCATAATCAAATCGCATCATCATCATATGGGGGACCCTAAGCATGCGTCTACATTTGAGATATAATATGATTTAGTATTAAAACAGTAAGTTTGGAAAACTTACCGATGGGCACTAGCGAGACATATGATGATCAGGATCCCGTAGAAGAACGTCGACCGTAACAGCATCGGCGGGAGGCTCGTAGCGTCACATCCCGCGTAAAACTACGCGATGAGGTACTAGAGCGTAAGTATGAGGGTCGATGGGCGCTGGATGACCCTCTCCAACGTTAGGATCCAAGAAATCGGCCACAACGGCCTCAGCAACAGCATCCCCAGTAGCCTGTGCCTCGGCGGCTGCCCGTGCCTCCTCAGCAGCCTGATGGGACGCATGCTCCGCCTCGAGTACCAGAGCATCCATAGCAACAGAAGGCAGCGTGGAGGTGACCCCGCCAGCAGAAAGACTGGAAGCCGTGCCTCCAAGAGTCCCCATAGAGGAACTCTCAGTAGCAAATGGGCCCCGTCGTGCCTCAAAGTCATCATCCCCATGGCCCTGACCCGCCATAAAGAGAAATGGGATCACAAAAAATAGTGTGAACATCGTGTAAAAGCGATGGACTAAAAAAAGTGAGGAGCAAAGAGGAAAAGTTGAGAGGAGATTCGAGAGCGTAGAGAGCTAGAGAGAGAAAGAGATATGAGAGAATGAACCAAAACCGCGTGCCTGGGGGGCCTTATGTGCGTACGGAAGTGGCGGTCGCCACCTTCCATTGTAGCGACCGCTATGTTGGCGAAGGGACACATGGCAACTGCCATGTTATAGGGGTTTTTATCCGGCGGCCTCCATGTCATAGGGGTTTGGGCTTGGCAACCGTCAGGTTGCCAAAGGTCACGTCAGGTCAGTTTGCCATTATGAACGTTTGGGGTTTCAGAGGGGCTGTTTTGGGCTTTTTAAAGCATATTTTGTTATTTGTATGTATTTATTTTGTTAATGTGTTCTTTTCATTTTATTAGCAAAAATAATTTTTAGAAAACATAAAATCTTTAATTATTTTTCTTTAAAATTTTTATTTAGTGTGTGTGTTCTTCTAAAAATAACCTTTGAAACTTTTCAAAAATGATTTTATAAATCTCAGGTGTTTCTTAAAAATAATTCGAGAAAATTTTTGCGTGTTTAGAAATAATTCTAAAAATAATTTTGTGTATTTTAAATCCTTAGCTTTTTGAGGTGTTTTCTCCTTCTGATAAATCTAGTTTTAAGCCGTAACTTGGCTTTTAACTCGCACCCCGAATTTTTAGGTCTTAACTCGATCGATTAATTCGCAGTTATCCTTTTCGATAAATTTAGTTAAAAGTCGTAACTTGACTTTTAATTATCTTTATTATGAACCTCGTCCCGATTTTTTTTTAAAAAGTTTTAACTTGACCTATTAATTCGATGTCTTTCTCGATCCTCACCATGACCCTAAACTGACTCGTACATCCTCTAACTCGTCGGTCCTCATCATGACCCTAAACTAACTCGTCGGTCCTCATCATGATCTTAAACTGACTCGCCAGTCTTTCTCATGATCCTAAACTGACTCGTCGGTCATCTTCATCACCCTAAACTGACTGGTCAGTTCTCCTCAAGATCCTAAACTAGCTCGTCGATCCTCCTCATGACCATAAACTGACTTGCATTACATCACACTATACTTGTCATGCATCATTTTTCTTATCTTGCATTTTGTCCCATGAACTACGTTCTGGTCTGATCTCTAACGAAAGGGTGTGTAGGCAGCTCGATGGAAATTCTAGTACGGCCAACATCATATGTATACTTGTGTGTCTGTGGCCTAAGATTGACGGCTCGGTCAAATAGATGTTGTCTTTGGATATTTTATATAACTTGCTTCACGCGTTGCTATGCAAATTATATCAAAGAGGGAAAACTGTAGACACCCCAATTTGACCCTGCCTAATCTTAGGCGAATCCGATGATGAAAATAAGTAAAATGATGCCTCAGTACGATCCTCGGGAAGTGATCCAAGCCCGTTATTTGAACCTGAAACCTTCAAACTAATGAAATTTTGTCAAACCATCGAAACTTGCTGCCCAAGTAAGGCGATCGCTATGTTCATTGTGGCGACCGCAAATAGAACCCCTTGGAAACCCTAGCCAAAATGGCGACCGCCACCTTTCATAATGGCAGCCGCCAACCTTTAGCATGGCGACTGCCAAAGAACTTTGTGGAACCTTTCAAAAACGTGGCGACCACCAACTCCAATTGGCCTGACATGCCCTAGAACGTGGCAACATCTCATTGGTTGAAGAACTCTATAAATACCGTACCTCTAGTACGGTTTCAAGGAAAAAAAATTATAGAGAGGTTTAGAGAGAGAGAAGCTCTACCGAGTTGCCGAGCAATTTCGAGCCCCGACGCCAAAATCCTGCCGAAGTACTGAGAGCCGAGCCTCCAACCGATATTAAAACCCTAGCTTGGATCATCCACCGAGGCATAGTCCCCGACTTGAGGATTCCCCGGCAATCTAGGTACCTCGTTTGGATCCCCGATCCTTCTAACTCTATTTTCTCTCTTTCGGAGTGATCGGGTTAAATTCAATTTCAATTCACACATTTCCTTCATTTATGTAAACTTGTTTATTGATCACATTGTCTCATTTAACGTAGTCGCTTTAATTTACACATTCACACTAATCACATTGTCTTTTTCTTTAATTTACTTATTGAATTAGTGCTAACATAACGTGACGATATGACTAAACAATGTCGATATCGTTGTAATACAAGCACTTACATAAAAATAGTTGCAATTGTTAATATTATACCCATTTAATGCTAATCCTCCTTTTAATGTTAATTTAATGCTTCTTTTGCTAATGTCTTATTCTTTTCTCTCTCTTTTTTTCCCTTTTAATATTAGTTAACATTTAATCTAATGCTAATATTCTTTTCTTTTTTCTTGTAATATAGATTCATCTCTCTTTTAATATCTCATTTCTCTTTTTCTTTTCTTTAATGCTAATGTCCCATTTTACTTTCTTTTCTTTTCTTATAATATTAGTTTAAGATTCGTTCAATATCATTATTATAATGCTCTTATCCTAGTATTCATTTTATTTTCTTTTAGTTAGTCTAACTTTTTTTTTAATAACATTCTATTTTCTTTTCTTGTAATTTTGATTTAATGCTCTTTTTCTTTTACTAGCATTAAT
Source organism: Heliamphora exappendiculata (assembly GCA_034768845.1). Lineage (NCBI taxonomy): Eukaryota > Viridiplantae > Streptophyta > Magnoliopsida > Ericales > Sarraceniaceae > Heliamphora > Heliamphora exappendiculata. The sequence goes on from JAOTRH010103720.1 coordinate 3,695, forward strand.
TTAATATTTTTTTTCTAGCTTTCATCTTCAAATTTCATTTTCTTTCCTTTTAACAGTAGTGTAATTGTCTTTCCTAGCCTTTTACTCTCTTTTCTTTTCTTCTTTTTTTATTATTAGCTTTATCTTTTATTTCTTTTGTTCTTTTTTTTTTTTAATGTTGGTATTATTTTTCTTCATTTTGTTAAATCCAAATATCATAAAAAGTCTTTTTAACTAGTTTTTCACCTTTTAGTATAATGTTCTTCGCTTTTGTTTTTGTTTTCTTTTAAAAATGTAAATAATTAGAGTCTCTTTTCTTAGTATAACATTTTCTAAAATTGTTTTCATAAGTTTCTTTTATAAACCTTTTTTTAAGATCCGTTTTTATGCATCTTTTATTTTGTATTTCTCATTTTCCTTACCAATTCACCATGATAATGTTAGTGCACGTTTTAATTTCTTTATTTGAAAGCATGTTTAGGATAATTTAATTTATCTTTTATAGCAAATCTATGTTTAGGTAATTTTAACAGCTTCCATCATATTTTACTCTTTTACTCAAGTTTTGATAGTTTAGTTCATTTTGATGAAATTGTATGCAGGTGTGTTTTATGTATCCTTTAGTTAGAAATTACATGTGTTCCATGCAGGTGTTTTGATAGTTTTATACTTTTTTTACTTGGTATTTTATATACCTAGTTATGTATTTTTATTATTTGATTTTGAATGTTCCCTCTTTGTCTCAATTTTCTTTATTTGCATGCATTTGAGAAATTTTATTAAAGAACTAATGATGATTAGTAGAGACCAACCTTACGGTTGGGAAAACGGGGTGCCTTACACCTTCTCCAATTCGTACCTTAGCCCCTGAACTCTTTTTCTCTGATTAAACGTTTTAAAGATCAGTAGCCATTTTTGTTTTTCTTAGTTTTTATCAAAAATAAAGTAGCGACTCTATTTTCAACAAAAATGGGTTTTCAAATTTTAGCTTTCAAAGTATTAAAATTTTTTTTTTTTAAACATTTTTTAATTTTCTTATTTTTGACCTTTTTTCAAAAATCCCAAAATCCCAACGCCACAGCGTCGGGGCTCGTACTCTCTCGATACTTCGGCAGAGTATCTTTCACTCTAAATCTCTCCTTTGAAAAACGTACCAGGGGTACGAAATTTAAAGAATTTTTCAACCAATGAAATGCTGACATGTTTTGAGACACGTCAAGCTAATTGGAGTTGGCGGTCTCCGGGTTCAAAGTGGGCGGTTGAAACAAAAGAAAATTTACAAAAGAATATTTAACCAAAAATAAAAGGCTTTATAAAAAAGGCTATTAAACTAATTAGAAGTATGACTTTAAGGGCGACGTTGTTCCTTCCTCTTCCTCATTTTCTCTCATTTATCTCCTTCTCTCTCTAGATTTTTCTCTCTCCTCTCCTCCATCTCCTTCATGTTCTTCGCGTTCTTCGAAGTTTTGATCCGGTGTTTCCTCCATGGCTCTGGTTCTATCTCCTTCGGTGGGTATGGCTTTCTCTCTGTCTTTTCTTTCCTGTTGCTTTTTCATTCTTCTTCTGCTTTCCATCATTAGTCTTCTTTGCTTTCATACCGGCGCCTCCACCAGCGGGACCATGTCCCATGGGTGGAAACGGCCTCATGCTCGGTCCTTAGGTTACGACTCTCTTCCCACTCCAGAGGCCCGTATAGCCTACGACGTGCTTGCTAGTCGAGGTATCCTCATTGAGAGGAATGTTCTCATCTCTAGCTTCATTCACACCGGCCTAGCTGAGCAGTTTGCTCAGCGCCGCTGGATTGGCCTATGCTCCGGTCACCGTGAGGTTCTTCTTGAGATGGTTCGCAAGTTCTATGCAAACATCACCTCAGTTGACCATGAGCAGTGGTCTCTGACCACTCAGGTCCGTGGCTGCATCCTTTCATTCTCTGTTGTGGACATCGTCTCTCTTTATGATGTCCTGCGTGTCGAGGATTCTTAGTATCCTCTAGGGGCCGACTTCCGTCCCTCTCGCGGTGAGGTTTCCCATGAGTTCCGTGACGGTGCCTACATCCATGTCTCCCACCTTCAACAACATCATCTTGCACCCCACTATCGCATTCTCAATAAGATTGTTGCTTCTGTTATCGAGCCCACTTGACATACGCCAAACATCACCGGGCCTCGTGCTGATCTTCTGTATGCCATCGGGCGTGGGTATTCCATCACCCTGCCCTATCACGTCTGGTACATTATCCAGTCTTATGCCCAACGCCCTTCGGGTACTAAAGGCATTCCTTTTTGCTCCCTCATCATTCGGTTATGCCGGTCTCGTTCTGTTCCGACCATCCCTAGGAAGCCTGGGCTCTACCCCAAGGGTGATACATCCTTGTAAATTGAGAGTCTTAGTGCCGCATATCTAGACGTAGATCCCTCTGCCGCCCCAGTTGGATAGCGTGTCCCTCTAGAGTATCCAACAGTCATCCCTACCTTCTATCCTCTTCATGATGCTCCAGCTCCTCCTCTACTTGCTGCAGATCCACCACCTGTTGCCCATCCCCCGGCCGCTGCATCTAGTTCTGCAGCTGGCACGTCCTCATCTTCTACTCCTCTACCGCCTTTACTGGTGGCTCTTCCTGCCCGTGATCCTACTATTGACCCTATGGCTCAAGTGCTTCAGTACCTCGCTCGCTTCAAGGCCAGGTTGGACGCTCACAATTGGACGCTCGTTGCTTTCCAGGAGCAGCTGGCTTCTATCGAACTTCAGCTAGCACATAGCAGTGGCTCGACGAGGACTACGCCACCACTGATGACGAGGCTCCTCCCGATGAGGACTAGCTCCAATTGGTTGTTTTTTCCCTTGGCGTCTCCGTGACAAAAAAGGGGAGAACTTATCTTTATAGTTCTTTTCATTTACAATGTAGCAGTTTATGTACATAGATAGGCTTGATGTATTTCTTTTGATGTATGCTATTCTCAACTTATCATTTTTGTATCCATGTACTTAAAACTACTATTTTGTGGAGCGATGATTTATATATACAAGATCTTTGGTCTCATCATGGCTTGTGATATCTACATTTTGCACATATGTCATATTGTATGTATGATTACTATCTCAGTGTCACGCTCCAAACTCCGGATCACATGAAACGCCCACAAGCAACCAAACATAACACCCAATCCAAGAATACACTCTCAATTCAAAACATACATGCATTGTATATATAATCGCCCAAAAGGCTTACTCTACACGATTCCAACACCAAAAAATATGTTACAGCATACATGTTCAAAATGGACAAAAAGGAAGACTATAAATTTTTAGCCCCTCCAGTACCTCCAAATCAACCTGCATGATCGGTACCTGAAAAAAATTTTAAATCTCACACTGTGAGCCAAATCTCAACAAAAACTAGACAAGCATGCAATACAAGCTAAATATGCTAAGAAAACGAGGTGCAATTTTTGACTCTCTTTCAAGTCTTTAAACAATTTAAAAATAGTTTTAGATCACGACTCACTAGAGTCAAAAAATAATTTTAAAACAAGTTTGATATCATGACTCGCACGAGTCCCAAAAGAAAACAGGTATATGCATGTATCACACGAATACATATCTAAATCGACTCACAAGACCTGACAACAAATCAATAACTGAAGATAACTCATGCAATTCATACAATTCACCCAACGCACCATGCGCAACACACGCAACACATGCCTCTTCAGGACCTCATTTTCGTCCTTCAAATACTCACACACAAGTGCATCGTTAGGACCACGTTTTCGTCCCTCCGATTTGACACACACACATGCATTATTAACCAGGGTTAACATATATCGGACCACGTTTTCGTCCATCGTCAGCCAGGACTAACATTCATCGGACCACATTTTCATCCATCGTCAGCCAGAGCTAACATCGTATTAAAATCATATAAGACCATATTTCAGTCTTATGTTTTAAAAACAATCATATAAGACCACATTTTTGTCTTACATTTCAACATCACGTAAGACCACATTTCTGTCTTACATCGTGCATAAATAAAATTAGAGTTATAAATGCACGAGCCACGTATAAACTTCACATCATGACGCCATCCATCACATAACCCGACATCCACTCACATGAACAACCAATAACCTACGAAACCAAGCCTAACCCGAAGGCCAACACCAAACCCACAAGACCCCAGTTTTCACAAACCAACACCTTTTCCCAAAAAGAACCATGGGCCCAAACACGCCCCGCACCCAACAAAGAACAAACACCACGCACCAAACTGTGCACCTACACCCGCATCTATCCATGCATGACACCCTCGAGGACGCCACTTACATAATCACACGTAGCCACGATATGACCCTGAAGCCACAACCCGACCAACAGAACCCTAAAAAAGAACCAACAGTATTTCGACCGACTAATCCCATATTTCAATCAACTAAATACCATCAGAACCCAATTAGAAATCAAGGACCCAACGACCAAACCACAAAAACAACACACATAACCCCAGTCGACCGGACCTTCACCTCCATTCGACTAAAAACACACTGGAAACTAAAAACCAAAGATAGAACCATTTCAGTCGACTGACCTCCCAAGTCCATTCGACTGAACCTCAAAAACCAAGATCCAGTCGACTGACCTTAGGCAAAGACAGCTTCCAAGCTATGGTTTCACCCTCCAAACCTCAAATCAAAATCTCCAAACTCCCATTCAACACCCTCGGACATACACACACCCAAACCTCAAAAGGAACACCCGACACTCGATTCCAACCACCAAAAATGATGAAAAATAGTTTTAAACCAAAACCTGACCTTTGAACAAAAGTCAATTTTCATACATTGCAAGACAGTAAAAATATGCACGATTACACGTAGCACCCTTATAAGACATGAGAGTATAGGATCCTACCTTGTTGAGTTAAAAATTCGACGCCTCGAACCACGTGCAAAACTAAATTTCATCAAAATAAAATTCCATCCGGATGAATGCATAGTCCACCGTGCCAAAAACAAGGATCCGTTGTTGGATCGTCGAAAACTGAGGCCCGTGACCCTAAGAAGTTTGAGAGAAAGCAAAGAGAAAAAGGAAGAAACTTAGCTGAGAAGTTTTGGAAATATCTTTTGAAAATATCTAATGCCAGATATTTATAGGCCAGGAAAATACCTTCTGTTTTTTTTTTTTAAATTCGCACTGCAACGCCCAACGGCCCTGGGAACCAACCCCACATGCATATCTAAACCTGATCATGCATCAAAACGCATAAAAATATGCTATAACAAAAACACTAAACGCGCGTTAAAAAATGCCAAAAAAGAAAATGAGTCAGGGTCTCACATTCAGCCATGCTTTCAATATCATGTTATTGTTCTTTACTTTGTTAGCGTTAATGTGTAGTTTTTCTACAGGTTATGCGGCCTCTATGCCTCATGATTAGTTTCTAGGTTTCTAAAAGTTTGTGGATCTCTTTGTATCTAGTTCTTTTCATGTATTGAGTCTATTGTATTTTTATAGGGTTTTGTCATGAAAATGCCAAAGGGGAAGATTGTTAGTATAGTTGGCTATTTTTGGTCTTCGACAAAACTATCGGAGTCTGTACTCCTATTTTATTTTTTGTATGATCGAGAGGTTTGTCTAGTGTCTCTACTCTCCTCACCATCAGACTTAGCACCGGTGTACTTGCTAGACATCATTCGACAACCCCAACAAGGTATATGGTCTCACTTGTACACAATCATTGCATGTTTAATTTGTATCTTGCATAAAAAGCTTTTTATGTTTGCATGCATGGTTTCTAGGGTTGCTTGGGATTTAAGCCTCACTAGCACTTGCAGAGCGCTCTCAGAGCGCTTGAGAGCCCCTTAGCGCTCGTTAAGCGCTCGCTTGGCGCTTGAGTGCCCCTTTGACCACCTTTCTAGTGTTGAGCACTCTTAGGGCGCTCACTAGGTTCTTGAGCGCCCCTGGTGTCCCTCATTTTTCTAGAGGGTAGCACTCGCTTAGCGCTCTCAATGCGCTCAAGCGCTTCATGAGAGCGCTTGAAGGCGTTTGCAAAGCGCTTGAGTCATTTGCACCCGCAGAGCGCTTGCTTGGCGTTTGAGCGCTAATGCGAACTCACAGAGCGTTCGCTAGGTGCTTGAACGCCCAGACTCATTTCATCAACCAATCCTGGTTGAGCCCTATTTGGTATTTAAGTTTAACAGTTTTGTCTATTTGGTTTAAAGAGTATCTTCTGAATATTTAAGGAGGCTACTTTCTCTCTCTAAGTGCATAGCATTTACTCCTTCATTCTTACTCCATTTTGTAGCAACCTAAGTGTATTTAAGTGCATTCAAGAGTGTTTCAAACACCTTAGATTGTGAATTTTCTATAAAATCACATTTTTTATATACACTCATTTTCAGATCATTCACACACTTAGCTGGGTTAACTCAGAGCCGACATCAAATGGAGATCGGGTCGTTGAGCTCGTGGTTGCTATGGAATCAATAAGGTGCTCGGGGAGTTAAGTCAAGAAGTAGAGTTAGGTCTACATTGGGGTAATGGTTGTAATCCCTTTCTCATTGTGTTTCTTGTGCCCTTATTGATTCATAGTGGATTATTTTGTGTGTAGGTGCCATGGTTTTTATCCCGGGGATATACCCTAGGGTTTCCATGTTAAATCTCTTGTGTTTTGGTGAATGTGTTTTTGATTTTTATCGTTGTCATGAAAAGAATCAAAAACTTTTATTAAAAAAAATTAATTTTTATTGACCTATTCACCCCCCTCTAAGCTCAATCATTTGGCTTTTAGCTTTTTCAAGGATGTTATCTTTGGTGAAAGTACGGTCATCCAGCCAATTCGATATGAAAAAACTTGGAAGAAGCCATTCACATCCTTAGGATCAAGCTTGTGCGAGATCGAAAACAAAGAATGTTGGGTTTATCATAAGCCAGTTATATCGATGCAGTCCTTGCTCATTTTAGCATGCAGTATTCTAAGAAATGATTTATCCCTTTCAAGTATAAAATCACTCTATCCAAGAATTAGTGTCCTAAGATACCAAATGAGATAGAGAAGATAAAGGCAGTTCCTTATTCTTCGGCAGTAGGATGCCTCGTGTATGCTATGTTTAATTTGTACTAGACCCGATATCTATTTTGTCTTTGGCATGGTTAGCAGATATCGGTCTAAGCAGAGGCAGGAGCATTAGACAACAGTAAAACATATAATCAAGTACCCGAAAATGACTAAAAATTATATGTTGGTTTACTAAGCAGATGGTCTAATACCTTTGGGGTACACAGACTCGGACGTTTTAGTCAGATAAGAATTTTCAAAAGTCTACCTCGAGATATGTGTTTATGCACATCAAGCGTAAATATTACCTGAAATGAGAGATCGTACAAAGAGGTGATGTAGCCGTGACTAAGATTGCATCAAGAGACAACATTGCAAATCATTTTACAAAGAGCTTACCAGTTAAGATTTTTGACATTCATGTAGAGGGCATAGGAATCAGATGTATAGCAGCATGATTTTGAGTATAAGTGGGAGACTGTTCTGATTAAATACTAAAATTATGATTTTGGATTTTAGTATTTAATTTTATTTTTTAATAAAATTAATTTTTTTATTTTACGAAAATCTTAATTAGCAATATACGCATTTCATTATTTATTAAATTTTATGCATGAGTGTTTTTTATTCTGTACAGTATTTAATCTGGTGTGTAAAGTTTAGCTTACACACGGAAGACCAGATTATCAATTCTTGCAGAATATAAGTTTTGATTCACGATTTAGATGAAATTGGACACACCATCAGTACGGCTGTAGTACAGAGTTTTAGTAGACCTGTCTTGATTACTGGGAACAGATAATAGTGTCGCATCTTGTTCTGACTCGATGTGCTAATACGCTTTGTGTGTAATGAACAAGGCCACGTTGAGGTAATTAATTTTATACTGACTATATAAATTAATTCACACCCTATGGTTATTATAAGTGCTTATGCTCTTAATTTTAAAATAATTATTATTTATGTATATTTAATATTCGTTGTTTTGATTCATTAAATGGTGCGATCTTTTATGAGTCTATAATTTTGATGAGTTAGATAACGATATTGATTATATGGCGAATATTAATTCTTGAATGAATTCATGTACCAAAAGATCGAAATTGACGATAGCCCCTTAAGAAAGCTTATAAGTTTTGACAGAACCAAACCCTGATGGTGGATTTAATTATCCAGCAGTCAAATAAGTTAAGTGGAAGGTCTTAAGAAATTTATTTTAAGAAGTCGATTAAATATAATTGTCAGTAATTTAATTTAATCAGCGGGTATTGAAAATCTTAACGTGGGGAGAATAAATAATCATTTAATAACATGAACTCGAATACTACGATTTTGACCATAAGGTTGGGAGTACAATTATAATTCTTTAGTTAAATGAATTATAATTTATGTTTTTATGAAATTGCTTCTGGGTTTAGGCAGATTTCATAATTACATTGGAAGAACATGTCTTATTTACTCCACAGATCGTTGCTATAACTTATTTATATGCTGCTATAAAATCTAACGCCATAATTTTCATATTATTCAATCATTGATTAGGTGGATAGGATTTTCACGTTCTTTGAAAATCCTAAGCCTAATCAAGAAGATTTTGAAGAACACGATAGATCAAAACTCATACTTTGTTCATATTTGGCATTCGAGAATACAGAAAAAGGATTGTGTCGGAGATTTGATTAGAAGTCAAAAACTGCGGCGGGTTGTTGACTGAAAATTGTTGCAGCAACCGAAATTATCCAACCAGATTTCGAAAGGTATATTCCTAAATCTAACTTGGGGAGTATTTACGGGTTTTATTTTGAATATTCGATATCAAAAAGTTTTAATTTGGAGTTTGTTTCGGTGTTTGCTCGTTCGGATATTTTTTGATTAAAATCGTAGACATAATCATAGGATCTTGGTAGTTTTCCCCAACAGGAACAACCGGAAGGTTTTGTGGTTCCATGAAAAAAAAAGCGAGTGTATAAGCTTGTAATATCTTCGTATAGTCTCAAGCAAGCTCCAAAACAATGGTATGAAAAATTTGGCAATGTAATGATGTCAAATAGATTCAGAATAAATGAATGTGACAAGTGTATCTATTTCAAATATAGAAAAGGGATATATCATTGTGCCTCTATGTTGACGATATGCTTATTATTAGTAGTAATTAAGATATTAAAACTATCAAGAGAATGTTAAATAGTAAGTTTGACATGAAAGATCTACGTGTTGCATATGTTATACTAGGAATTAAAATTTCTAGAGCATCTGAAGGATATGTGTTGTCTCAATCTCATTATATTGAGAAGATTCTTGAAAAATTCAAGAAATATGACAATATTCCAGCGAGAACAACTATAGACTTAAATCTCCACCTATCGAAGAATACTGGAGATTGCATATCTCAACTAGAGTATTTCTGAATTATTGGCAACTTAACGTATGTGATTAATTGTACTCGTCCGGACATTGCGTGTGCTATTAATAAATTGAGTAGATACACGAGTAACGCATGGATAGATCACTAGACGGTAATAGTTAGGTTACTAAAATATTTGAGATACACCCTTAACTATGGACTGCGCTATACGAGATATCCAGGTGTAGTAGAAGGGTTCTGGGACATGAATTGGATATTTGATACCAAAGACTCAAAATTCACGAGTTGATATGTCTTTACTTTGGCTAATGTAACAGTGTCTTGAAAATCTTCCAAGCAAACGTGTATCGCCAGGTCGACAATGGAAGCTAAGTTTATTGCTTTAGATAAAGCAGGGGGAGAAGCAGAATGGCTTTGCCAATTTCTAGAGGACATTCCAATGTGCCAAAACATGTTCTTGCAATTTGTATTTATTACGACAGCTAGTCGGCAATTGAAAGGGCACAGAGTAATATGTATAATAGTAAGTCTCAACATATTCGTCGAAGATACAATACCATCATGCAACTTCTCTCTAATGGAGTTATCATAATAGACCATATAAAGTCAAAGAATAACATCGCGAATCCGCTAACTAAAGGTTTAGCTAGAGAGCAAGTTTGTCGATCATCGAGGGGAATGGGTTTAAAGCCTATAACTTAAAGAGTTGTCATAACAAACACCCAACCTAACTGACTAGAGATCCCAAGATCTAGGTTCAAATGGACAACTAAGTTGTGAATGACTCAAGAGGATCATAGCGGAGGTAATCCCTCATACCCATTTCTATGATGACACTATGATACCTGCAGCGAGTTCAGGATAAGCTAAATTTTTAATGATTCTTATATCTTGAAAATTCAAGTGGAGTATTACAGGATACTCTTAATAAGAAATCACCTATATGAGTGTGAACTGAGCCAGTTCTATAAGAATGATAAAGCTAAATTTCTCTAGAGCACTCATGAATCCTAGGTTGTTTATGGCCAAAATGAACACAACTATGAGAACCAAACGATGTCTGGAAATATCTTATGTGATTTTCTATTATCTTGATTTATACAAACGGCTGGACAGTTCAAAGCATCATGTTCACTGATTAGCTAGAAAATCCGATAGACTTTCACAAGGAAATATTTAAAACCACAAGCTACCTATCTCTATACAGGAGATTTCTGTTTGTACTCTCTATTGTGTGTTTACATTTGCATATGCATTGGATTTATGGCCATTTCTCATTTATGTGAGGGACTGTTAAAATAGAATTTAATAATCTTATTTTTTACAAATTTTGGGCCAAAATAAATGTGGGACCTATCCGTCTTTTGAGTTGGGTTCCGAGTGCTACGTGTTCTCCTCTGCGAGAAGATGAACGACGTATATTTATTTTCTCAAATCCGATAAGAGGTAAATGAGAAATCGATGTTCAAAATCGTTGCTTGAACATGGGTTTTGTTGGGTTTAATGGAAGTGTGTAACTTTAATCCCACATTGAAAGTTCTTGAGGAATTTAGTGGATATAAATAAGCTAGAGTTAGTCTAAAGGGAGTGTCTCTTGGGCGTACCCAATTTTGTGGATGAGAAAAGACCTACCTAATGGTGGGTTCAACCCATTTCACACACGCGCGCGTGCACTACCGCCACTGTCCGTCCAATCGACTGGCCGCCCGAGCCTAGCCGGGCCAGATCCGGGTTGTGGGTCGACCCGATCCGAGTAGCTTATATATTTTTTGAGAAAATTTATTTGAAATTTAATTTAAATAAAATTTTCAAAATTCAAATTTAAATTCAGTTACCGTTAACCCAACAAGTCAAAAGCCCAACGGTTAATTTTCAGAATGTAGCGCTCGCAAAGCACTTGAGCGCCAACAACGAAAAATTGCACTAGTTCTGAACAGGTGCAATAACTGTTTCGAATAGTCACCTCTGAGGCTATATATAACCATCATTCTGCACGAAATTTGGCATCCAATATCCTTCCTATCAAAGCATTTATTGTGTGTGCAAAGTTAAAGAGTCAGAAAGTACAAACACTGAACGGTTCGCGGAACCTATAGATTGGAGTGCTTCTTCTCTAGGTGTTGATCGTTGTATCCTAGAAGGTTGACGTTCGTGAAACCCATTAGCACCTGTGGGGGGGGGGGACGAATCTATTTTAAGGAAATAGCATCCAACGCTAGCTTCGATCATTTGTTTTATTTTGGTTTTCACAACTGTTTACAAGAATTTATTTTAACTTCTTTTACTTCACAGTTTTCTATTTTTTCTATTTTGTTTAACAGTACGTTATTGGCATTTTTATTTATATTTTCAAATCCATTTTGCCCAATATTTTACAATTCAAAAACATAGTGTATAATCAAGATGGAGTCCAAAAGCTGAAGTCCAGTTGAGGAACTTGTTTAGTATTTTACAAGTAATACACATCGCTATGTTTGTGTCTCTCTAATTACGGCTTGTTTGCTATGTTTTATGTGTTAATAACATCTTTTTCCTTCATGTGATATGTAAATCTCTAAGTAAATTTTGTCATTTTTGATTTATTTTTTTTTACTTTTATGAATTCTCTTATGAAGATGATCCAAAAAATAAAAGAAATTAATCCAAAGATAAAAAT
>JAOTRH010103731.1:0-15751 GCA_034768845.1 Heliamphora exappendiculata
TGAAGAAATAGTCGACGCCCGTCTGCCGCATGATCTGCGGCAGCGACCCGCAATAGCCGAACACGTCGGGAATCCAGAGCACACGCGAGGGCTTGCCCTGGATGCGCCGGAAACCTTTTTGCCCGAGCAGGAAGCTGCGCGCCAGCGCCTCGCCGCACGCCATCAGCGTGTCCGACTCGACCTCCGTCGCGCCCAGCGCCTCCCATTGGCCGGAGGCGATGCGCCGCTTCACCTGCTCCATCAACGGCGGGCTGAGCCGCGCCACCGCGTCGTAGCTCGCGGGCTGGCTGTAGCCGAAAACGAACTCCGGGTAGAGGTCCATCAGCCGGTTCATGGTGGAAAAGGTGTGCGTCGCCTTGTACTCGGCCGAGCGCTCGGGCCAGAGCCAGACGAGGTCGATGTGCGCATGGCCGGTCAGCACCGCGCGGATCGAATCGCCCTGGCCGTTGAATTTCGCGTAGGCCTCGCGCAGGCTCTCGCGCAACGCGGGCACGCCGCCGACATCGAACGCGTTGACCGCGTTGTCCATCGCGCGCAGCAGGCGCCGGTAGAGCGGCGACACGATATCGACCGGCTGGTGATAACCGACGCCGCCGCCACCACCGATCTTCGGCGGCATCAGCGGATAGTTCGCCTTGTACTCGTCGAGCGCGAGATCGTTGAGCACGCGCAAGTCGTGCCACGCATTCCACGCCGCATCGTCGCGCGTGAAGAGGGCGGCGCTGCCCAGCTTGCTGCCCAGCGGATCGACGCCGGTGGCCGCCGCGTGCCAGATGGCGCTTTGCAGGCAGAGGCTCTCCATGAAAATCTCGCGCACGCCGGCGGGCAGCGCGCAATGGCGGTGCGCCACGTCGAAGCCATAGTACGGCACGCCGTCGATGTAGGCCGTCCCCTCGCCCTGGTCGAGCCAGTGGAGATAGACCGGCCCCTTCACGTCGACCGGCGGAAGCTCGAGCTTGAACCAGCCGGTATCGAACAGGCGTCCCCAGTGAAAGGGAAGCTGCACCGGCTTATACGCGAGCGCCTTCGCCGCCGGCCACGAAATCGGCGCGGCCTGGGCCCCCGCAAAGGAACACGCCACGGGCGCGATCTCCGTCCAGATCAGCGCTTGGATTCGGGTTAGGGCGCGCGTCACGCGCGGGAGGGTCAATTGCAGGAGCGGATTATCGGGTAACATGGCGTTTTCTTACCTAAGCAGAGTCAGGGCTGGCCAGCAACGCGATTCCCGGGAGAAGCCGATCCCGCCCGCCACCGCCAGAAAAAGCAGCCGATTCGACGTCATTTCAGTGATGAAACCCGAGAGCTATACCGCTGCTAATTAGCAAACGCTTGCTTTATCGTTGGCGAGAACTGCTCTAGGGTGTTGGAGCATGTCCACAGATTCGCTATTTCGTTTCACGGAAACGTGCGGCCTCCGCCACGAACGTCAGATCCTGGAAATCGACCTCCCGGCGGGCGGCGAGGCGCTGCTTTTCCTGCGTCAGCGCGACGGCGCTCGCGGCTACGCCGTGCAGCGCTCGCGCGTGAATCCGGCGCGCGGCTTTTTGCAGCTCGACGTCGCGCCGTATGAAGCGCTCGACCTGATCGCGGATGCGGCGGCGAAGACGACGATCGATCACGCGGTGACCGTCGCGGGCGATGTGCTCACCAACGGACTCATTTCGCTGCGTGTTTTTATTGGTGAGGAAAACGGCGCGACCACCGCCGGCCCCGTGCTTGCGCATCGCGCCGGCACGCAGCCCTGGCGCGGGCGGACGTTCCCCGACATGCGGCAGCCGCTCATTCGCCGCACCGGCACGCTTCTCGAAAGCGGCCCGCTGCGCGTCGTCTACCGGTTTCGCGCCGAGACGGCGGGCGACGGCTTTTACGAGGCCGATCTCACGCTCGACGCCGGGCAGAACCGCGTGCGGATCGACGAGCGCTTCCAGCTCCAGCCCGGCGACCAGCTCGTCTGGGACTACGCCGGGCCCGATCTGCCCGACGAGTTGCGCGTGCTCGACTCGACCGCCGGTTACACCGTGCGCCCGCTCCATTTCCACATCGACCAGCGCCACGCGCGGCTGGCGGCCTGGACGCAATATTCGCAGATGCCGGAACTCTGCGACGGCTACGCGTGGACGTTCGGCGACGGCACGGATGCGCTCGGCGCCGTCACGCTGGAGGGCGGCTCGTGGCGCGGGAAAAAGCTGAACCACATCGAGGCGTGGTGCCGGCGCTGGATGGGCGATGACGCGGGCTCGCGCCGGCTCGTGCCGCCCGAGGCGAAGGCCGACACCTTCCCGGGCCCGGAACAAATCCCCGCGCGCGGCCGGTCGATCTGCACGCCCCACTTTTCGCTCGAGGCGTGGATCGGCGCGGGCAGCCGCTCGTGGGCGCTCGTGCTCTGCGAGCGGCGGGAACTCGGCGCCGCCAGCGACTCCGGCGCGGAGGGCGAGCGGGGTTGCTCGCCCGCGCTCGGCCATTTCGAGGACGTGCCCGACCGCCCGCGCTACGCAAAGCAGCAATCGCTCCTGCGCCGCATCCACGCGCAGCACGGGATGTTTCCGCTCCGGTTGCAGCACTCGGTTTTCGCCCACGCCCCACTCGAGCCGGCGCGGCCGCCGCGCGAACTCGGCCCGCTCTTCGACCATCACTTCGCCACCACCACAGGCCGGCCCGAAGGCGCGACCGGCCTGCAGAACATGCGCGATTTTCTCGCCGCGCGCGTCTACGGCTTTTGGGAAGGCTCCGGCGCGGGCTACAGCAACTGCGTGGTCAGCCGCCGCCTCGCCCCCTACATGCTCTACTTCGAGCGGCTCGTCGCGCTCGGCCAGATCGGCGCGGAAGACCAGCGCCAGTGCCACGCCTGGTTTCTTTTTCTCACCGGGCTGTTCCATTCCGAAAACTACTATCCCGGCCCGGCCACGATGGAGCCGATCGATTCGCCCGAGACGGTCGAGCCAACGCTGGCCGGCATGGCCAACCAGAATTTCTACACCGACATCATCAACGTGCCCGGCACCGCGGCGCAGGTTTTCCCCTCGCATCCGCACCGGCACGCCTGGCACAACACCTTCGCCGCGTTCTGGCGGCAGCTCGATTACCACGTCTACCCGGAGAGCGGCCTGTGGGAAGAGAGCCACACCTATTACCTCCACGTGCTGTTGACGGTGCACGATATCCTGTGCCGCCGCCGCGACGATGGCGTGGAGAATGCCTTCACCAATCCCCGCCTGCAAAAATTCGCCGAGGCGGCGCTGCACCAATTGACGCCGCGCGACCGCTTCTTCGGCGATCGCCGCTACGTCACGACCATCGGCGATCACTTCGCCGAGACGAAACGGGGCGACCATCTCGCCGCCTATGCGGAGGATTTCCACGCCGTCGCGCCACAGCTCGCCGGTTGGCTGGCCTGGGGCGCGCAGGAAATGGGGGCGACTCCGCCCGCACACGTGACCCCGCAGCCGTTCCCCTTGCGGAGCGAATACATCCAGGGCCTCGGCGTCTTCTTTCGCGGGCACGACGCGGCGTGCGGGGAGACGATGCTCGCCCTGCGCAGCGGCACGGCGTGGGCGCATCATCAACACGACGAGGGTGCGATCCAGTTCTACGCCTGCGGGCAGGCGCTCGTCATCGACGCCGCGTTCAGCCACGCCCCGACCGGCGCGGGCCAGCGCAAGCACCACGCCGCCGGACATTCCCGCGCCGCCGCGCCCGAGTTCGACCCGCTCAACCACCGCTACCGCTTCAATCGCGGGTGGATCACCGCGCATCGCTGCGACGGCCCGCTCGCCTACGCCATCGCGTGGATTCCGACCTACATGACGATGGGCCCGCAGGAGCACATGCTCGTGCTGCGCCAGCCGCGGCGGGAATACCGCATCGTGGTACAACTCGCGGCCGGCCTCTACGCCATCGCGGACATCCGCCTCGGCGCCACCCCGCCGCCGATCACCCGCGTGCATGTGCCGGAGACGGCGCTCGCCTTCCGCCACGGCGCCGTGCGCGCGACCTACCCGCACGCGCACCTCGATCTCATCCCCTGGGGCGGCGGCACGTTCGAGCCGGCCCGCGCCGATTCCTACCTCGCCGACGGCCAGCCCACCGGCGCCACGCGCGAGCTGGCCATGTCCCCCACCGCAACGTGGAGCGGCTTTCTCCTCAGCGCCTCCTCGGCCCCCGAACCCGCGCCCTCCGTTGAGCAAAACGGCGACGTCGTTCATCTGGCCGCGTCAGGCCGCTCCTGGACCCTGACGCGCCGCTCCGAGCTCGAGTTCCTGATCGAGGGCGAAGGCGCTTCGCAAACGCTGGACCTGCGGTAGGACAGAGGCCTCTGCAAAAGTCGGATTGGGCGGGCCCGGAGGGCCAGCAGGAAATTAGCCGGTGGTGAAACCACCGGTTATTCGTCCGAGTGTCCATGCGCCCCGGAGGGGCGCTGGAAACGGATTCTACGAGGTAAAAGTTCCGCCGCAAATCCTTATATGGCGCACATCGATCATTAAAATATTTTTAATATGTCTACTGTATTTTAAAATTGTATAGTCATGGTTTCACCTTCATTCTTTCTCTGAAAATCGCGTATGACCGCCTCCACCGCCTCACCGCTCCTCGCCCCCCAAAGTGGAGTCTTTTCGTCCCGTAAAATGGGCGCACCATGGTCACGGGGCGACTCGCGCCGGCCCTGACGTCCCAAGCAAGAAATCCATGTCCCTGCTCGATTGGATCATCACGACTTCCCCGCTGCTGCTCGTGCTCGGACTCGGCATCTACAGCAACCGCTACGTGCGCGGCGTGGCCGATTTCATGTCGGCGGGCCGCTGCGCCGGGCGCTATCTGCTCGCCATCGCCAACGGCGAATTGGGCGCGGGCGCGGTCGTCTTCGTCGCCTCGTTCGAGGTCATCTCGAAGTCCGGTTTCAGCCTCATGTGGTGGAACTGGCTCACCGTCCCGTTCTGGATTTTCGTCACCATCTCCGGCTTCGTCATCTACCGCTATCGCGAGACGCGCGCGATGACGCTCGGCCAGTTCTTCGAGATCCGGTACAACAAATCGTTCCGCCTTTTCACCGGCCTGCTCGGTTTCCTCGCCGGCATTCTCAACTTCGGCATCATCCCCGCCGTCGGCGCGCGCTGCATGGTCTACTTTCTCGGCCTGCCCGAGACGGTCGCGCCGCTTTCCGTCCCGCTCCCGACCTACATCCCGCTCATGGCGCTCTTCCTGTCCATCACGCTCTTCGTCGCGCTTTCCGGCGGAATCATCACCGTCCTGGTCGCCAATTGCCTCGAGGGCATCATGACGCAGGTCTTCTATCTCATCATCATCGCCGCGCTGCTTGCCATCTTCAGCTGGTCGCAGATCGGCTTCGTGCTCGGCCACCGGCCCGCGGGCGAATCGCTGCTCAACCCGTTCGACTCGGGCGGCATCAAGGACTTCAACCTCTGGTACGTGTTGATGAACCTCGGCGTCGCGCTCTACATCGTTCAGGCGTGGCAGAATGCGGGCGCGTATAAATCGGCCGCCTTTTCCGCGCACGAGTCGGTCATGGGCGGCGTCCTCGCGCGGCTGCGGGAAATCAGCCGCGGCGCGGTTGTCACGCTCCTCGGCGTCTGCGCCATCACCTTCCTGCATCACCCCGATTTCGCCGCGCAGGCCGCGCAGGTGCAGGCCATCGTCCACCACATCTCCGATCCCCAGGCGCGCGAGCAGATGGAGGCGCCCATCGCCATCGCCCACCTGCTGCCGATTGGCGTGAAGGGCGTCTTCTGCGCCGTGCTGCTCATGGGCATCTTCGGCGGCGACGCCACGCATCTCCACTCGTGGGGCAGCATCTTCGTGCAGGATTTTCTCGTGCCGCTGCGCCGCCGGCCGTTCGGCCCGCGCGAGCACATCTGGGTCCTGCGCTGCGCCATTGTCGGGGTGGCCGTCTTCGCGCTCATCTTCGGCGCCACCTTCTCGCAGACCCAATACATCAGCATGTGGTTCGGCATCACCCAGTCCGTCTTCACCGGCGGGGCGGGCGCCGCGATCATCGGCGGGCTCTACTGGAAAAAGGGCAACGCCACCGGCGCGTGGGCGGCGATGGTGACCGGCGCGGTGCTCTCGCTCGGCGGCATTATTCTCCAGACGATCTACGGTGCCGTTTTCCCGCTGAATGGCGTCCAGATTTCATTCTTCGTGCCGCTCATCGTCATCACGGTCTACGTCACCGTCTCGCTGTTGACCCACCGCGAGGATTTCGACATGGACCGCATGCTTCACCGCGGCGCCTGGGCCACCGCCTCGTCCATCGCCGCGCCGGCGCAGCCGCAATCCTGGTGGCAGCGTCTCGCCGGCTTCGATGAGAATTTTACCCGGGCCGACAAGTGGATCGCCGGCTCGGTCCTCGGCTGGACGCTGCTCTGGTTCGTCGTTTTCCTCGTCGGCTGCGGGTGGAATTTTCTCGCGCCGTGGTCCCTTGCCACCTGGTCGATTTTCTGGGAGATCGTCGGCCTCGGCATCCCCATCTTCCTCGCCGTCGTCGTCGGCATCTGGTTCACCTGGGGCGGCATCCACGACATGATCGACCTCTTCCGCCGCCTGCGCCGGGAAAGCATCAACCCGCTCGACGACGGCACCGTGATCGATCATCACAACCTCGGCGAACCGCATTGATTTCACCTCCAGCTTCCATGAAAAAATCGACCACCTCGACCACCTCGACCGCCTCGACCGCCTCGACCGCCTCGACCGCCAAAACGCGCCGCGTCACCTACATCCTCAGCACGCACTGGGACCGCGAATGGTACCAGACCTTCCAGGACTACCGGCGCCGCCTCGTGCACCTGCTCGACCGCACGCTCGACGCCATCGACGCCGGCCAGGTGCGCGGCCCCTTCTCGCTCGATGGCCAGGCCATCCTGCTCGAGGATTACCTCGAAATCCGGCCCGGGCGCCGCGACCAGTTGGCGCGCTGCATCGCGGCCGGCCAGGTCAAGGTCGGCCCCTGGTACATCCTGCCCGACGAGTGGCTCGTCTCCGGCGAATCGCTCATCCGCAACCTCGAGCTGGGCCGCAAAATCGCGCGACAGTGGGGCGGCACGCCGTCCGACGCGGGCTTCGTCTGCGATCTCTTCGGCCACATCAGCCAGCTCCCGCAAATCCTGCGCGGGTTCGGCATCACCGGCGGTTTTATCTGGCGCGGAATTGAGCCGCGCGCCTCGGCTCACGTCCTCTGGCTCGGCGCCGACGGCACGGAGCTGCCCTGCTACCGCTTCGGCCGCGGCGGCTATTGCGATTACACCTTCGACGTCCGCCACAGCAATCTGGCGAAGCACACGTTCGACCCCGCCACTGCTCTAAATGACCTAAAAAGTTTCCTCGCCCGGGAAGCGGCCCGCTCCGATCTCCCGCCGGTCCTGCTCTTCGACGGCGGCGACCATCTCGAGTACGATGCCGATCATTACCGCCTCCTCTTCGAGCAGCGACCCGGTCCCGATTTTCCCTACGAGATCGTCCACGGCACGCTCGACGATTATCTCGCGGACCTGCTGCGCCATCGTGCTGCGATCAAGGAAAAAGTCCGTGGCGAATTGCGCGAGCCGGGCCGGCTCTCGCGCGATCGCGACCAGCAGTGGCTCATTCCCGGCGTCCTGTCGAGCCGCGTCTGGATCAAGCAGTCCAACGCCGAATGCCAGGCGCTGCTGTGCCATGCCGCCGAGCCTTTCGCGAGCGTGGCCGCCGCGGGCCTCGGCACCGCCTACCCGCACGGCTACCTCGACGTCGCGTGGCGCTGGCTGCTGCAGAATCACCCGCACGATTCCATTTGCGGCTGCAGCATCGACGCGGTGCACGAGGACATGAAGTACCGCTTCGCGCAATGCCGGCAGATCGCGGCCGCGCAGGCGGACGAGTCGCTGCGCCTGCTCGCTGCGGCGGTTGGGGGCGAGGTGGGCGAGAAGCAGGTGCGCGTGCTCATGGCGAATCCGCTCGCGCGCGAGATCGACGAGCCGGTCGACCTGACCCTGCGCATCCCCGCCGACTGGGGCACCTACAGCGAGTTCTTCGGCTTCGAGCCCAAGCCCGGTTTCCGTATCGAGGACGCGAATGGGAAAGAGGTCCCATACCAGGTGCTCGCGCTCAATCCGCAGCAGGCGGCGAAGCGGGTCCATCCGCTCAAGTATCCGGTCGGGTACAAAACGAACGATGTCACCGTCGCGCTGCGTCTGCAAATCCCCGCGCTCGGCTACACGACGCTCACGGTCCGCGAGGGCGAACGGTGGCCGGCGGATGGTTCCGTCCCCAGCGGCATGCTGCCCACGCGGCATCGCTCCACGCCCGGCCTGGCCACGAGCGAGTGCTCGATGGAAAACGAGATCCTCGCCGTGCACATCGAGTCGAACGGCTCGCTGACCGTCACGGACAAGCGCAACGACGAGGTTTATCGCCGCCTCCTCACCTTGGAGGATTGCGCCGACATCGGTGACGGCTGGTTTCACGGCCCGGCGGTGAATGACCAGGTCTTCACCTCGACCGCCGTGGCGTCCGACATCGCGCTGCTGGCCGACGGCCCCGCGCTCTGCCGCTTCCGCATTCGCACCACGCTGCACCTGCCTCGCGAATTCGATTTTGGAAGCTCGACCCGCGCGCGCGACCTGGCGCCGCTCGTCCTCGACAGCGAAGTCACGCTCCGCGCCGGGTGCGACCGCCTCGAGATCGCGACCACCGTGGAGAATACGATCAAGGACCACCGCGTGCGCGTCCTTTTCCCGAGCGGCGTTAAAACGAATTCCTATTTCGCCGATTCCGCGTTCGACGTGGTCGAGCGCCCCGTCGCGCTCCCGGCGGACAATCACCTCGGCCGCGAATTGGCGGTCGAGACGACGCCGCAGCAAACGTGGACCGCCGTGGCGAAGGCCCGGCGCGGACTCGCCATCGTCTCCACCGGCTTGATGGAATCGACCGTGCGCGATTTGCCGGAGCGCCCGCTCGCGCTCACGCTTTTCCGCAGCACGCGCCGGACCGTTATGACCAACGGCGAGCCGGGCGGCCAGTTGCTGGAGGAAATGAAATTCCGCTACTGGATCGTCCCGCTCGCGCAGGGCGTGGCGCGGCGCAAGCTCTGCGACCTCGGCATCCAGCTCGCCGCCGGTTTGCGCGACGTGCAACTCGCCGCCGCCGACCTCGCGCCGCTGCGCACCGGGAAGCCTATTCCCGCGCAAGGTTCGCTCCTTGCGCTCAAGGGCGAGGCGGTGGTGACCTCCGTGCGTCACGTCGGGGAGTCACTGCAAGTCCGGCTTTTCAACCCGGAGACCACCACGCAATCGATCTCACTTCATCTGCCCGGGAGCCGGGCGGCGCGATTCACGCCGGTCGATTTCGAGGGCCGCGCCTTGGGAAAACCGCTCGCGTCCACCGCGACTCTCAAGATCGCGCCGAAAAAGATCGTCACGTTGCAGGCTGCAGGTAGCCGTCGACCTCCGGGCGACGGGCTCGGAACGTGATCGCAACATCGCTCGTGATCGCGTCCACCCACGCGCCCCGCGCCCGGAGGTCGCGGGCTACCGGACGGACATCCTACGACTCGAGCGTGTCCGCGCGACGGCGTCGGCCGCTGATGAGATAGATCGCCGCGCGCAACTCGAAGAGCGGGTCGGCGCTCGCCTCGATGCCGTCGGTGCGCGGGATCGGATCGAAGATGATGTGCTTCTGCTCGACCGCGTTGTCCGCGACGAGCTGCGTCAGTTCCAGCGTGCCGAATTCAACCAGGGGCCGGTCCTCCGGCCAGCGCACCGTCACGTCATCCGTGACATCGCCCTCGGCCGCGAGCTGGATCAGCATCTTGAACCGGAACGGCCCGGCTTGAAGACGCGGTGTCATCTCGTCGAAGAGATGCGTGGGTGAGACGGCGGCCGTCTCCGCCTCCGTCAGGTAGGCCGCGCCCGTTTCCGGCACAATGCGGTAGCGGCCCATGGTGATTTTCCCCTCTGCGTTCGTGAACTTGAAAGCGGACACGCCGAAGTAATTTTCCTTGGAAAAGCTCACCGCGTGCGGCTTCGGGATCTGGACAAACGCGAGCGCCGACGGATGGCTCCCCACGAAAAGCTCGACCGGTTTCGGCGACGGCACATCGGGCCCGCTGGCGGCGACCGCCTTCAGGAATTCGAGAAACTCGCCGCCGTCGCGCACCGGAAACGCATCGGCGGAATGGGCGACGATGTCGGTGTGCACATGATCGCCGAGATGGAAACGGATGGCCAGGCCGCGCGGACTCGCCTCGGGCGCGTTGTCGGGGATCATGGGAATCCCCGTCGAGTTGGAGAAGCGGATCGTCACCGGCGTGGCCGGCCGGTTGGCATGCGCGGCCCGGGTCAGCGCGGCGGCCTCCGCGGTCGGCGTGAACGTGCCGGTCAACATCAGCCCCTTGGCGTGGGCCGCGCGATAGCCGGGATGCAGCCCGAATATCGTGTCGAATTGCGCGAGGATATCGTTGGCGAGGGCGACGACGCGGGGATCGGTGGGCAGGGGCATGGCGGTTCCTTTCGAGGAGGGTTTGGCAAAAGCGAGGACTACTTATGGCGGAAAAGCGCCCGCCATGCCCGTCTTTTATGAGTGTATGTCTTGACTCGCGGGGAAGCGCCGCGCTTAGCTTCCCGATCGCTCATGCGACTGTTCTTCCTGGCGGACTTGCATTTTTCGCTGAAACAGTTCGACTGGCTGCTCGAGCACGCCGGGGAATTTGACGTCGTCGTCATCGGCGGCGACCTGCTCGACCTCGCCTCCTCGCTCGATCTCGACGTGCAGATTTCCGTCGTCGAAAAATATCTCGGCCTGATCATGAAGCGCGCGCAACTCGTCATCAGCTCCGGCAACCACGATGGCGACAGCCGCAATTCCGGCGACGAATCGGTCGCGCAATGGATGCAGGATTTCCGGGCCGGCGGCCTCCGCGTCGATGGCGACAGCTTCGATCTGCGCGACGTGCGCGTCACCGTCTGCCCGTGGTGGGACGGTGCCGTCTCGCGGGCGGAGCTGGAGAGGCAACTCGAGCGTGAGGCCGAGCGCCGCCCCGCGCGCTGGGTCTGGATCCACCACGCCCCGCCCGAGGGCGCGAACACCTCGTGGAGCGGCCGCAGGTTCATCGGCGATCCCTACCTGCGCCGGTGGATCGACCGCTGGCAGCCCGAGATGGTGCTCAGCGGCCACATCCATCACGCGCCTTTCAGCGAGCCCGGCTCGTGGATCGACCGCATCGGCCGCACCTGGGTCTTCAACACCGGCCAGCAGACCGGTGCGACGCCCACCACGCTGATGATCGACCTCGACAAGCGCCTTGCCGAGTGGCACTCGGCGTGGGGAATTTCAGTCCGCGATCTCCGGGATGTTGACGGTTGAATCGCGCGGCGGAATCCGTTTGCGCGGGTGGCGATGGATCAGCTTCTCCAGCACCTCGTCGACCATGCCGATGTGGTCGTGCCCGGCGAATTGCTCCTTGAGATTGGCGAGGTAGCCGGTGGCCGAGACAAGCCGCTGCGCCAGCAATTCGCAGAGGTGCATGCAGACTGTGGGGTGCTGCGCGAGGAAATCGCGCGCGTTCTCCGCGATATAAAAGCGGGACTCGGCCGCGGCGCGCACGGAGGTCGTGTGGGGAATGTCGAGCAGCGCGGAGAGGTCGCCGAAGATGTCGCCCGGTTGCGCGCTGGCCGCGACGGTCTTGTCGTCCTTCACGATTTCCACCCGGCCCTCGATCAGGATGAAGAGCCGGCCGGTCTGGCTGCCCTGGCGAATGACGCACTCGCCTGTCGCGAAAGTCGCCACGGGCAGGTGGGCATAAACTTCGAGGGACGCGGCCATCGCCCTCTAGCGAAGCGCAGGCCACCCGGCTTGGAAAGCTAATCCTGCCCGCGCGAGAATGCGCATTGTGAGGCCGCCGGGCCGGTGCTACAAAGCTGCGCATGAACGACGTTGTCAAAACCGGGGGCGCACCGCCCGCGCACAAATCGGGTTGGTTTCTCCTCTTGGGAATCGTCTACATCTTCGCCGGCGCCGTCGCCATCGGCAGCCCGCTCGTCATCACGCTCCTCTCCGTTTTGCTCTTTGGCGTGGTGCTCGTCATGGCGGGCGTCGCGGGGCTCATCCACGCCTTCTGGGCGCGCGGGTGGGACGGGTTTGCCGTCCAGTTGCTCGCCGGCATCCTGGCGACCATCATGGGATTTCTTCTCATCACCGATGCGGCGGCCGGCGCGGCGGTCATCACCATCATCCTCGCGACCTACTTTCTCATCAGCGGCTTTTTCCGGATCGGGTTCGCCATCACGCACCCGCACCTGGCGCATCGCGGCTCGCTGATGTTGAGCGGCGCGATCACCGGCCTGCTCGGCATTCTCATCACCGTCCACTGGCCCAGCTCCGCGCTCTGGGTGATCGGCACTTTCGTCGGCATCGACCTGGTTTTCTACGGCTTCTCCATGATCGTCCTCGCCCGCGCTTCGCGGTAACACGACACGAGGGCGTGTTAGTTAGGGTGCACCGAGCTGACACAACTCCGAAGGAGTTGCCTCACCTCAGCCCAGGGTTGGCGCAGCAGCGCCTACCCTAGGTTACCCGTTTTATCGCACAACCCTGGAGGGGTTGAATCGTTCTCCTATGGTGATGGAACCCTTGCAGGGTTCACTCCTTTTGACGCAAACCCAGGGTAGGCCTGCTGGCCAACCCTGGGCTGAGTGACCGCCATCCTTGCAGGATGGCTTAGAACCAACGCCGACTAGGTGCACGATCAATTAAAATGCTCTAATGCCGCGAGACCGTCTTGCGCGCGACGAAGATCCACGCGACCACGCCGCCCACGATCATGTGGAGGAAGAGCACGAGCAGGCACAGGTTGAAGTCGGCGATGTGCGTCGTCGTCGACTGGTGCACGATGTCGTAATATTTCGTGGCGGAGAGCGTCTTGAGATAACCGCTCCAGCCCCAGTAGGCCGCGATGAAGGGACGGCAAATCGTGCTGACGATGTCGGGCAACGCCAGCACCGCGCCGGAGAGCGGGAGTTGCAGGCCCACGAGGTAAATCGCCAGCAGCGAGGCGCGTTCCGGCGACTTCGAGATGGAGGAAATCGCGAGGCAGGTCATGCTCATGCCCAGCGCCGTGGCGAAGAGGACGAGGAACTGGTCGGGGAACGAGCCGGGGAAGCCGCACACGATCTTCACGAACCACGTCATCCAGAACGCCTGCGCCAGGCTCAGGCAGACGAGCAGCATCGCCTTGGTCGTGACGTAGGCCCAGGGCGAGAGGCCCGCGCGCAATTCCTTGTTCAGCACGTCGCGCTCCTTCGCGATCTCGCGCGCGCCGTTGTTCGCGCCCATCAGCGTGAGCAGGATGACCTGGAACATGGTCAGCCCCGAGACGAGCGACGCGGCGGAGAACGAGTCCTTCAGGTAGGAAAGCGATTCGGCCAGCGTCTTGAGCACGTTCGACTCGATGCCCATGTTGAGCGTGCCGACTTCCGGCAGGCCATTCGTGGCGAAGATCGCCACCAGCATCGGGAAGATCGCCAGCAGCGCGAGGTGCAGCCCGAGCTGCGCGCGGTCGCGGCCGAGCAGGATGAGCTGGCGCCGGATGAGCGTGCCGAGCTGGCTCAGGCTGCCCGGCGGCGGCGCGGTGTTGAGCGCGTGCGGCGGCGGTGGCGGCGGCAACTCGGCGGAGCGGTCCTCGTCGAAGCCGGTGAATTCGCCGGCGGCCGAGGCCTTCTGGTAACCGCCGAAAATCGCCTCGATCGAGTCGGTGCCGTGCGTGCGGAAAAGCTCCTCGTACGGCCCCTGGAAGCAGAGCCGGCCCTCGTGCAAAAAGACGACCGAGTCGCACAGGCCGAGATTGTCGACCGCGTGCGAGACGAGGATCACGGTCTTGTTCATGTCGTGGGCCAGGTTCTTGAGCCACACCATCAGCTCGTGCTCGGAATCGGCGTCGATGCCGCTCGTCAACTCGTCGAGGAAGAGGATCGCGGGGTCGCCGATGAGTTCCTCTGCCAGCGTGATGCGGCGCTGCTGCCCGCCGGAAAGCGTGCGGTACTTCTGGTGCAGGACGGGGCGGATGCGCGCGAGGTCGATGACGTGCTCGCACCATTGCTCGCGCGTCGCCTTGGGCACGGAGGAGGGGAGCCGCAGCGCGACGGCGAAGTCGAGGATTTCCGCCACGGTCAGCTCACCGTGGAACGCGCCGAACTGGGGCAGGTAACCGATGGCGAGCGGCAGTTGCCGGCGCAGCGTTTCCACGGGATAACCCGCGAGCAAAATCCGGCCCGCGGAGGGCGGCTGCATGCCGATCATCGTGCGCATCAGCGTGCTCTTGCCGCAGCCCGACGCGCCGATGATGGAGAGGAACGTCCCCTCCGGCACGGCGATGGAAATATTGCGCAGCAGCGCCTTGTGGTCGTCGCCCTTGCCGACCATGACGGAGACGTTCTCGACCAGGACCGCCGCTTCCATTTTCGTTGTCGCAGTCATGTTAGTTTTGGATCGAGTCGGAGGCCCGCCGCATGCGCGCCACATAAATCCACGCGACCATGCCGCCGACGATGACGTGCACGGTGAGCACGATGAGGCACGCGTGGAAATCGGCGATGTGCGTGTCGGTCGATTGCCGCACGATGTCGTAGTCGGGGTCGGACGCGAAGGTCTTCAGGTACCCGCTCCAGCCCCAGTAGGAGGCGATGAAGGGCCGGCAGATGAAGCTGGCCACGGGCGGCAGCGTGAGGACGACGCCGGAGAGTGGAAGTTGCAGCCCGACG
Source organism: Heliamphora exappendiculata (assembly GCA_034768845.1). Classification (NCBI taxonomy): domain Eukaryota; kingdom Viridiplantae; phylum Streptophyta; class Magnoliopsida; order Ericales; family Sarraceniaceae; genus Heliamphora; species Heliamphora exappendiculata. Next base: position 14,742 of record JAOTRH010103731.1, read on the forward strand.
AGAAAATTGGCGAGCAGCGACGAACGCTCCGGCGATTTGCAGACGGACGAAATCGCGAGGCAGACCATGCTCATCGCCAGCGTGGTGAGGAAGAGCACGGCAAACTGGTCGAGGAACGAGCCGGGGAAACGGCAGACGCTTTTCACGAACCACGTCATGCAGAGCGATTGCGCGAAGCTGATGCAGACGACGAGCAGCGTCTTGGCCGTGACGTAGGCCCAGGGGGAGAGGCCGCCGCGCAGTTCCTTCTCGAGGATGTCGCGTTCCTTCGCGATCTCGCGCGCGCCGTTGTTCGCGCCCATCAGCGTGAGCATGATGACCTGGAACATCGACATGCCGGATACGAGCAGAGCGGTGGAGAACGACTCCTTCAGGTCGTGCAGCGCCTGCATGCCATTCTTCACCACGTCGAGCGTGCTCAGGTGCTGGACGAGGCCGGGCACGGTCATGTCGTGCACCTTCGGCAGGCCGTCGATGGCGAAAATGACGACGAGCAGCGGGAAGGTGATGAGCAGCGAGAGGTGCAGGCCGAGCTGCGCGCGGTCGCGGAAGAAGAGCGTAAGCTGGCGCCGGATGAGCGTGCCGAGCTGGCTCAGGCTGCCCGGTGGCGGCGCGGTGTTGAGGGCGTGGGGCGCGGGCGGCTCCGGCAACTGGTCGGAGAGATCGTGGTCGAAGCCGGTGAAGTAGCCCATCACGGAGGCCTTCTTGTACCGGGCGAAGACGGCCTCGACCGATGTGGTCTCGTGCCGCTCGAGGAAGTCGTCGTAGGTGCCGTGGAAGCAGAGCCGGCCCTCGTGCAGGAAGACAATGGAATCGCACAGGCGCAGGTTGCGCGTGGTGTGGGTGACGAGGACGATGGTCTTGTTCAGGCCGTGGGCGAGCTCCTGCAGCCATACCATCATTTCGTTTTCCGAGTAGGGATCGAGCCCGGTCGTCATCTCGTCGAGGAAAAGGAACGCGGGGTCGCCGATGAGTTCCTCCGCCATCGCGATGCGCCGCATCTGGCCGCC
>JAOTRH010103742.1:0-15750 GCA_034768845.1 Heliamphora exappendiculata
CCCCCACACACACACACACACACACACACACACACACACATATATATATATATATATATATATATAACAAAATAACAAGGCACCAACAAACAATAAATTTAAAAACATAAAGATATCCATGGTATAGCAAGAGACTCAGTACTACAATAGAGTTTCACATGTACAATCACTGATAAAATGGATTAAAAATTTTAAAATCTTCACAATAATTTATAAACATCAACAGGTAGCAAATTTCGTATGTCCTCTACATTTTTAAGTAGAAAACTTTTCCAAATTATGTTTCTTAACATAAGTTTTATTTAAAATAAGAAAATGTAACAGATCTTAACTGACTTGAAAATAGAAAACAAAATCAAACGGCAAAACTGTGCCCCTGAGATGTTAGGGAGCTCTGGAATTTGGCCTTGCTAAAAAATATTTAGTAATTTTGGAGAATCGATTTTAACTACAGAGTGATCAAATCTAACACACTTTTGAAAAAAATACTATAACTTGTTGTGTACTTAGAGATTTAGACTTATTCCAGTTGAGTTAAAAAGATAAGACAAAAATGTAACTAATTATTTCGTTGGTTTCATACAAAAATTCATTTTCTACATGAAATAGCACTAATTTAAAGTTGGATTTCTTAAATAGTGCTTAAGCTATTTGAGTTTGAAAATTTTGGAATATGAAAATTATGATACTTGGTTCCACGAAAATTCATGTATGCAAAGCACATCCATAATAAGCTATAGTAAAAAATTTTGATAAAAAATATGAGATTTGGTTCAAAAATAAATTTGCACAAGAGAAGAAAATGTTGTTGGAATCTCAAGACTTAACAAAAATATCATACATGCACATCGCTTATGATTATTGATTCTTCATTGCATGAATCTACCCTTCACATATATGATTTACATATGAGTTATATATCATACTCAAAAAAAAATCTCAAAATATTAAGAATTTTAGAAGGAAAAAAAGTGAAAAGGGACCGATTGCTCATATCTCCATCTCTTGGAAAAGAGATGAGACACAAGCTTTTTTATTTTTTTTTTTAGCTTTAAGGACAAAAGGGTTGACATAAATACATGCATATACATTAGATTTCTAACTTGTGTGTGCTGAAATGTATGTGAGAAATGAGGTAGATAAAAGCTCTTTTCAATAAAAATGAAGAACAACACCAAGTCTTCTCAACTTTTCTTACCTCCGTTCTTTCTTCTTTCTTCTTTCTTCTTCTTCTTCTTCCTTTCTCTCTCTCTCTCTCTCTCTCTCTCTCCACAAGAGGGGGGGAGGGAATGGCTTATGTGCCTTCTATGTAGAAAAAATGATTAAAGGTGTCAAAGTGATGGGTGTTAGGCTAATGTGGTTGCATGCAAAACTTATACGACATGATCATTGAAAGATGTTTTTTTGCCTTTCTTGCATGGGATGGAGGTGTGGACGGCCAAGGGGGTGGGGGCTATAATGAGTTGAATTTGGATCTTAAACAAATATAAAATTTGGGTCCACGTATGTATATATACAAACTTGCTCCAAAATATGCTTAAAGTAAGCTTAAAATAGAAATGTAGTCACTTTTTCTTGTGAATTGTAATTAATTAATAAAAATATAATTGGCACTATATATTTATAGTTTAAAATTATTATTATAAGATGTAAATATATACATATAGGTGGCATAGGTCAAAATAAGTCTTTTGACAAAAATTTATAAAATAAGCTTTTTAATTAGAAACTTGTATGCATAGTTTTTATTAATTAAATTAAGCTAGATAAACATTAATGTTAATCAAATTAGATTTATAAAATTTTAACTTTGGTAAATTATATATATATAAGGCCTTGTTTGGCTTAAAAGAAGAATATGAGTTGGTTAAAAGGCTTTTTATTAGGTATTTGGGCTTATTTTAAGAATTGAGCTTTTGGCTCTAATTGGGCTTAAGGTATGTATTGGTTGGCTAAACTAGTGTTTTGGGTTAATCGGGCTTCTTTCAAGATCAATAGAAAAGACTAAATTAAAAAACGATGAGTCATAATTCTTATACCACATTTAATTTGATATAAGATTATGCCGTGTTCATTGTATAAAGTTGATATGGTTAAAATCTATATCTTCGTCACATCATTTATCGTACAAATCACATTATCACAAGTACAATGTGTAAAAAATCACTTGAAACACCATATATGGCTAGATATGTGGGTTCATATACTGTCTTATACAATCAAATTCTTTTATATCGGAACTCCAAACATACCTTTAAGGGATTATACAAGTTTAGAGATATTGTTCTATTATTATGTGAACGTGTTGGATTTGCCTTGAAACTTACTTTTATTTTCTTGTCAGAAGGGAAAATGACATAAATGCAATGTAAATTCAACATAAAATCATTGAAAGAGGTCATCGAATTTAGCAACAAATCTCCTCAAAGAAAGAGAAAAGACTTCCACCAAGGCAGGAAAATTTCAATATAAAGAAAAACCAAACCTCCTTGCAAAAAAGATTACAAGCATCCACTCAAAAAGGTATTATTAAAACACAAACAAAGGATAAACACCCATCATCTTGAACTGCACATCGTCGTTTTTATTGCTTAGCTGGGTAAAATGACATCGTAATCTTTACTTCAACTAATAGTATACTTAGGTCGTTATAAAATGATATTAGAGCCAATATTGGTCCCATGCAGTCTCCCTAGCGGTGTGAATAGAGAAGTAAAAGCTCCAAAAAGGGGTACAACACGCTTTGTATACTTTGTGCGCACTTTATGGGTTGTTCTGTGTCCGATAATGGACTTCTATCCGCATTCCAACTAAGGAAAGAACGTGGGCCACGCGATAAGAATATTGCGTATTTAAGTGAGAGATATTGTGATATCTTAACCCACATCGATAGAAGATAGAAATTAAGTCTGATATATAAGAAAATTTGTTACTAATAACTTGAATTAACTATTTTGGGCTGTGTTGTCAGACTCTTTATTTAAGTTATTGAGTCAGCAATTGTGATACCCATCCCACATTGATTGGATATCAAAATCAAGGCTGGTATATGAAAAAATTTAATCTGGTATATAAAGAAACTTGTGTACTATTACTAATAACTTAGATATAAGTATTTTGGATAGTATTGTTAAACTTTTTATTCAAATTATTAAACTAGTAGTTCACTTATGTCGTTACAAACAATATCATAGTCAACCCTGATTTTCATGTAGAGTTTCGTGATGGTATGAATTGTAAGACCCAGTTCTGTTTCTATTATTATAATTAATCAATGATGTGAAATTTATCTCAGGTGATATATTATTGACATGTGCGCTTTTTATGAAAACTATATGGCTTGTGAGCCCGATAGCGTTTTAATAGCTTTGGAGACTTAAAAAATTTAATTCGGAAATTATTTTAAATTTTGATAGTTTTTTAGATAGAGAATTTTAAATTAATATGAAGTTAAAATATTAATTTCAATGGTGTAAATGCATATATTTGAATTTGAAGATGAAATGTTTCATGCATGTTATGCTCCAAAACCCGGGTCATGCGAACCGCCCAAGAAAATCTCATTTGAGATACCGAGATGTATCAAAACCACCTAAACCCAAACGATTTAAAAACATAAGTCAAAATAGGTATGAAACCTTTGAGAAAAAGAACTTTCGATGGTTTGCCTTGAAGAAAAGTAGAACGCAGAAAGGTATGGTCATGGTCCTCAAGAACCAAGTTCTTTAAAACAAAACAAAACAAATTTTCAAAATCTACCCAGACCACTCGATCAATCAAAAAATTGCTCGAGTGGTCTCTGCAAGCCCACTGATTTTTCACTTGAAAAAAAAAACAGAATGTTTACCTTGACCGCTCAATAGACCGCTTGAACGGTCCGTCGAACTGTCTAACTCTGGACCATTTTTCAAAACCCAATTTCAACACCCAACACTTAAACCTTTTTCAACCCTTTTAAAATCCTTCAAGGCAATAACCAAGCATTCTAAAACATGTTAAAACAAGATTCAAAATTCTTCTCGAGATACATAGTTTAACATTAAACAAAAAACCAACCAAAAATCGTTGTTACAACATTGAAACCAACCGGGTGATAATTACAACATATAAACTCGAAAAATAACAACTAATCTCTGGTCTCTCTCATCGTCATATAACCGTGCAAACATCAACATTAAGACCTCATTGCTTACAAAACATGTTCCTTCAAGTATTAAACATGGTACGAGTATTACATGAACTAATAGCAAAAATGACATGAACAACCGTTCAACAAAACTAAAGGTTTTATCTTCCGCCTCTCTCCGGGGCTCTTCAAGATCAAGCTATATAATTTTTTTCACATGAAATGTTTTAAATATAACAACGTAAGCCGAAATTCAATAGGAATAGACTATCACGAATTAAAAACATAATATGTAATAATAGATTATACAAACAACTCGATTACATAAGTCTCAAACAGTTTTCCATACTCAAACCACAAGTTTTTATATAATCTAACAACGTCTAATAGTTTAATAAATATAAACAACACGTTATTTTTCAATCCAATTTCCACAACTGTCAATGATTTCTGTGTACCGACTCCATCACACCGAAAACAAAGGTAATAACTATAGACTCTCGCCCATTAGCCTAGGTCTGGGGAATCCACTAACTCGCTAAGTAATGACAAGTTTTATACGTTACTATAACAACAAACGCCTCCTAATATGGCAAATACTTTATTTACGAGAACTAATCCGAATGAGCGAAATACCTATTTTGCGCAAGTTTTTAAATTTTTAACAATGAGCAAGGCCCACGTATACACACATTGCTACGGAACATGTAGAGAATCATTAAAAAGATACACAACACCACTATTGATATATTTGTAAACACACAACTACATACAAAAGTTTAAAGTACATAGCAATATTATCCATATATCCATGAAAATCAACTAATATTATCCAGAGGTATTAGGAGGACTATGTGGACTATGTAAACTAAGAGATGTAGGAGCAGGGAAATGTTGGGTAGAAACAGATGGAGATAGAGGACAAGAAACAGAAGTAGTAGGTGGACTATGAGCAACCGTCATAGTAGTAGGTGAACTAAGAGGGACAGAGACTGAAATAGTAGGACATGATATGTCAACAAAAGAGGTGTTAAGGAACAACAAAGTGAGGAACAGGAGAGATAGAAGAAGAAGATGACTGTTGGGATAAACTAGAATAAGGGAAATCAGTCTCAACAAACTTAATGTGACAAGAAACAAAAATTTTGTTTGATTTAAGATCTAAACACCTATAACCCTTTGTAGTGGAACAAAAGCCTAGAAGAACAAAAGGGGTCGATTCATCAGAAAATTTATGTTTGGCATAAGGTTTCAACCATGGAAAGCAGAGGCAACCAAATGGTTTAAGAAAGAAATAATCTGGATCATGAGTGAACCACAATTTGTAAGGGATGTGAAACCGAATGGCTCAATGAGGAAGTCTGTTGAGAAGGTAGCAGTGCTTCGAGCCAAAAAGAAATAGGCATAGAAGCCTGATGCAACAGTGCTAAAGTGGCTTCTATGTTTTGATGTTATAATTAACCATGCTTATTTATATGTTTTAATGTTATATTTATCTTTTTATGCCGATAAAAATTATTGTTTTAGTTCATGACTTTCTTTAAAAAAAAATTATTAGTGCATAAGTTCGTTATTCTTAGATTCAAATTCTGAGTCTATCACCATATTACATTTGATACCTCATCTCATATCGGTGAAAAATAAAAAATAATTTTGATACATAATAAAACTAGTGAAATATTACTAACAACTTATGTTTAAACATTTTGGGTTACGATATTAAATTCTTTATTCAAATTAAGCTAATAATTCACGTTGGTCATTGCACTACCTTCAGTACAATTGCCACACCATACTACTATAAACATGTACATACGCATCATTCTAGAAAATTGTTAAACATTAAGAAAAGTGGTTAAATATTATATATTTATTAAATAAATTAAAAGGTGGGTAATAAATCTTTGAAAAATCTTAAATCCATCTACAGCCTGTTTGGGTTAATTTTAAGCCGTTTTTTTTGCAAAAAAACTAACTTTTAAGCTGCAGTACTGTTTGATTTAAAAAACAACTAATTATTTTTTTCATCTATTAATCTAAGAAAAGAAATCAATACATATTCCAAGCACTTAACTTTTTTTTCAAATAAAATTACTATAATACTCTTACATAAAAAAAGTCAATCATACTCACAAAAATTAAAAAAAAAACCATACCAGTATTCTAAACACTATAACTTAAAAGCTAAAAGTAAAAATATTTTTGACATTTTAATTAAAAGCAAAAAAATAAAAAAGTTACTATAAAAAATTTTCTCAAACAATTTAATTTTTTTCTAATCTTGTTTTTTTTTTTTTTTGAAAAAGCTAAATCTCTTAAAAACTAAATATTTAGGCAACTCAAACAGGCACCTAATTTGCAAATATTCAAGATTAACACGATTTTTTGATATTTAGGGTGGCATTCACTCTCACTGCTACGGCTCTCCTTGGATCCATTGGTAACCCTATCACCAAATAAATACTACCACAATAATTACCATTATTATTATTTTTAATAAAAAAATTAGTGAATAGTCCAATTTATAGGATGTTTACTATTTTTTATCCAGTGTAAAAAAATATAACTAGTAAGGTCTATCCTCATAAAAGTTTTAACGCGCAAGATCTTTTGAAAACAAAAATACTATAAAATAAATAAATTTATCTGTGCATTTTCAAAATTGTATAAAAAATACAGATAAATTTATGTCTTTTATTGAAAGCATGTATAAATAATAGAGATAAATTTATCTGTCTTATTAAAAACGCGTATAAAGAACACAGATAAATTTATCTGTGTTTTTTCAAAACATGTATGAAGAACACAATAAATTTATCTGTTTATATTATCTGTTATGTATAAATAAGTAGATAAATGCATAAATAAGTAGACAGATAAATTTATTTATTTGTATTATTTTTATTGATGTACAAACAGATAAATTTATCTGTTTACATATTAAACAGATGAATATCAAATAGATAAATTTATCTGTTTGCAGGGTATTTTCGGGAGAAATGACGCAATTAGACCTTGCGCGTTAAAATTTTTGTAAATTGATCTTGCGCGTTAAAACTTATTTTTTTAAATATTTAGCTGAAATTTTTTATTTTTAAAATTATGATCAAATACACGCAAAAAGAAAATATGAAAAATATCTAGCAAAAAATATTTTCTATAGAAAACATTATTCCAAACAAATATTTTTTATCAAAATAAACAACCGTTACTATTCTCTCTTTCTTTAAAAATTTGTTTAGGTTTGATACCTCTTTTGCGTTGTTCTTATTTTTGTCACTGCCACAGGAGAGTTAGCTTTGTTCACCGCTCCTTGCTTCAATGAATTCACTGTCAAAACAGTTAAGACAAATCTTGGTGAACCTTTTTGATTACCGAGTAGCAATTATTGTTCATTGGTTCTTGTACCAATACCACCATTGTTCCTGCCTATGCAAATTCACATTATAAAATTACGAGGGATATGAATTCACATTTAATGTGAGAATATTTTGACTCATCAGGTAAGTTTTACTTTTATTAGATTATTAACTATCAATTTATTTAAAAACTTAAATGGTTAAAGAGAGATAACTTTATTTTTTATACAGCATGAGAGAAATATAATCTGAGAGAGCACAAAAAACTTGATGAGAGAGAATAAAAAATTTGTTATTCTGTTATCTCACCTTATGTATTACAGCTGGGGCCTCTATATATACAAACTGTATTGAGTCGGTGTACACAAAGAATTGATCTACTGTTATCGAAACACATAGGACATTGCAGACAAACAAATCTAAGCCATCTATTTATACTCTCTGTTTAGCATCCCCCCTCAAGCACATGAGGGCAACACCATAAGCTGAGAACGCAAAGAGAGAAATCTTGGACCAGGCAGGGACTTCGTGAAAATATCTGCAAGCTGCTGCTGGGATGGAAGATAGTGCACCTTAACAAGACCAGCAGAAATACGTTCCCGAATAAAATAGTAGTCGACCTCGATGTGCTTGCTGTGAGCATGAAAAATCAAATTAAGAGCAAGAGACAGGGAAGAAACATTATCACAAGAAATAGTAGGAACACCAGAGAGTGGAATATGAAGATCGCGCAACAACATCAGAAGCCAACTAAGCTAAGCAGAGGTCTGGGCAAGAGCACGGTACTCAACCTCAGTGGAAGAACGGGCCATCGTGGGTTGCTTCTTGGAACACTAGGAAATGGGATTGCGACCAAGAAAAATACAAAAATTCGTAGACTTACGATCGCGACTATCACTAGCCCAATCAAAGTTAGAGAAAGCACGAATAGTGAAGGGACTAGGGGTGAAATGAAGACCAAAATGAAGAGTTCCATTAATGTAACGGAGAATGCGTTTGACAGCAAGAAAATCATAATTAGTAGGAGTATGCATATGTTGACACGCAGAGTTAATGGCATAGGCAAGTTCAGGCCTAGTGATTGTCAAGTATTGAAAGCACCGACGATGCTACGGTAATGAGAAGGATTAGAAAAGAGAGAATCATCAAGAGGGGTAGAGGATTTAAGAGAGACAGGAGTAGAGCAAGGCTTACAATCAGTCATACCAAATTTTGTGAGAATCTTAGATGCATACTTGGGCTGACATAGACAATAACCACTAGAAGTGGATGTAACGGCAATGCCAAAAAAATAAGCCACATAACCTAACTCTTTCATGGAAAGGGCCTGATGCATTTGATGAAGAAGATGTTAAAGATGAGAAGAGTTGTTTTCAGTTAATAAAATATCATCTACATAGACAAGTAAGTAGGAGAGGGAGGAAGAGGTTTTGTGGACAAACAGAGAATAGTCAGAGATGCTATGGACAAAACCAGTAGAGAAAAGAAAAGATGAAAATGGGGAATACCTGGCACGGGGAGCCTGTTTTAAGCCATAAATGGCTTTATGGAGTCAGCAAACATGAGTTGGATGAGCTTTGGAAACAAACCCAGGAGGCTAGGACATATAGACCTCCTCCTCAAGACAACCATGCAAAAACGCATTAAAAATCTCAAGCTGTTTGATGGACCAGTTCTGAGAGAGAGCCAAACATAATAAAAGGTGAATTGTAAGAAACTTAACCACATGACTAAAGGTCTTAGTATAATCAAGACCATGAGCTTGATCACACCCCTTTGCCACCAAACGGGCCTTATAGCGTGCCACAGACCCATCAACATTTTGTTTGAGCTAAAAAATTCATTTTGAGCCAATGACTTGACGATTAGGACGCAAAGGAACTAAGGACCAGGTGTGTTGATGATGGAGGGCTGTGAATTCCTCAAGCATAGCAGTAGACCAGGAGGGGGATTGAAGAGCTAGTGTAACGCTAGGTTGTTCAGCAGGTAAAGGAAAAGAAGAAGGCTGAACAGTGGACAAGGCAAGCTTGGGCTTAGAGCAACCAGATTTGGCATGGGTGATCATGGGATGAATATTGGAGACCGCAGGCGAAGAGGGAACAGAAAAAGATGGTCTAGGCAGAATAGGAATGGATAAGGTGACAGGGGGAGGAGAAGAAGATGTAACAGATGTCTCAGAAGAGGATGGAGATAAGGGAATATGGGAAAGCTGAGAAGAAGATGACGGAGAGGCAATAGAGGGATGAGAAGAAAATGGCTGAGGCTGAACAGAAAGAAGGGAAGAAGTAGGAAGAATAACATGGGGGAAGAAGGCTAAGAAAAAGAGCAAGGAGGCAAAGAAGATGAAGGAGAAGATGAAACTAAAAAAGTAAAGGAATGTTCATCAAAGACCACATGTCGAGCCACAAAGACTTTGTTGGTAAGAGGATCGAAACACCTTTAACCTTTCATGGAAGAGTGGTAACCAAGAAAGACACAGGGCCGAGACTTTGGAGCCAATTTGTGAGAGATATAAGGCCAAAGCTAGGGATAGCAGCAGCAACCAAACACTTTGAGAAAAGTGTAGTCAGGAGGTCTATGGTAAAGCAGTTCAAATGCAGAAACCTGTTTGAGAACAATACTAGGAAGACGATTAATCAAAAATGTGGCAATGGCCACTGCATCAAACCAAAAACGCAAAGGAACTTTGCTGTGATGAAGTAAGGCTGTGGCGGTATCAATAATATGTTTGTGCTTGCGCTCAGACACACCATTCTGAGAAGGTGTGTGTGGGAAGCTAGTTTGATGAAAAATACCTTTAGAATGAAGAAATGATTTAAACTTGTGATTAAGAAATTCACCACCACTATCACTACGAAAAATGCAAATTTTATTATCAAATTGCCTTTCAACAAAGGCCTGAAATCATACAAATATATCAAAGACTTCACTCTTATATGACATAGGGAATATCCAGAAAAATCGACTACAATCATCAACAAACAGAACATAGTATTTAAAAGGAGACAAATAGTGGTTAAATGGACCCCAGACATCAGAATGAATGAGATGAAGTGGTGAAGAAGTAGTAAACGTTGAGGTTGGTAGATGTAGACGACAGCTCTTGGCATAACAACAGGAGGGACACAAAGAAGAGCTGCTGGATTTATTGAGAAGAGGAAGACGAAACTGTTGCAAAACAAGTTGAAGCTTGGAGGAGGAAGGATGACCCAGACGTTGATGCCAGACTTCAAGTATAGAGACGGTAGCATTTGATGTTGTGGAGAAGACAGAGTGGGGAGTCACCAATGGCTACTGAATAGAAGGAGAATGAATGCTATAGAGACCTCGTGACAGAGGACCTCTATGAAGAATGCATTTGGTTCGATTATCCTCGATCACAAAAGATGAGGCATCAAAAGTAATAGTACAATCATTATCAGAAGCCAAACGATGTACGAAAAGAAGATTAGAATTGATATGAGGAACATGTAACACATGTTTAAGTCGCATAGGTGTGGTTGGAGTTGGTAACAGTCAATCACCTGTGTTTTGAATAGGAAGTTGAGCTTCATTACCCAGAGTGACACCATCAGAACAATAATAAGGTTGATGAAAGCTAAAATTGTTGAGATCACTAGTGATGTGATCAGTTGCAGCTGTGTCTAAAAATCATGGAGTGGGATCTGAATGAGCAGGAGTTGTTGTGTTGACCAATGCATGAGGTTTAGTTCCATGTGAAGAAGTAGAGTTCTGAGAAATGTTAGAGGCTTGATAGGCAAGATCAAGCCTGTGAAAGCAATCGACAGCCGTATGGTTGTTTCTGCCACAGATTTGACACGACTGTCGGCGATCAAAATGCATGGATAAAAAATGATTGGATCTTTGTTGCCTTCTATCTCTATTGAAGAATTTGTTACCTCTAAAGGTATTCCTTCCTCTATTATTGGACCAGGAATTACCTCGAGGTTCACCAGTGAAATTTTGTGAATTAAAATTACGGACTGAGTTACAAGCAATTGACACTTCTGTGGTGTTAATTTCCTTAAATTCAACATGAATTGATTCAGCAACTAGAAGTGTAGAGAGTTGTTCCATGAATTGAATATCAGATCTGGTATATATGTTGGTCTTGAAAGAGTTGTATTCATCTGGAAGACCATTTAGAGTCAACAGAATGAGATCTTCCTCATCCATCTTTGTTGACGCTAAAGCAACTTGATCTGATAGTTCTTTTATTTTGTTAAGATATTGTTCAATGGAGTCTCCTCTTTTTTTAATATTGAGGAGTTTGATTTTGAGTTGTTGAATATGTGAACAGGAGAGAGAAGTATATTTCTTCTCAAGAGTTTTTCATACTTTAGAACACATGCCTAGATGTAGAACAGAAGAATATACTGTGAGAGATAGAGTAGCAGTAATACAACTGAGCAGTTGTGCATCTTCATGCTGGTATTTCTTGAATTCAGGATTTGTAATTTTATCTCCATTGTCATTCATGCAGAACTCCTGAGGAAATTGTTGAGATCCATCCACATGCTTAAGTAGATGAGTGGCTCAAAGGAGATTTCTCAACTGGTTCTTCCAAATCATAAAATTCAACGCATCTAATTTTACTGTTACTAAGGAGCTGAGATTGGATATAAGAAGATTGAGATTGGATTGAGAACTAAAAAGAACTGAAGAAGACGACGCCATTGGATCTAACTCGTTTGAGTTCGCAGGCTTTGATATCATGAGAGAAATGTAATCTGAGAGAGCACAGAGAACTTGATGAGAGAGAAGAAAGAATTTGTTATTCTGTTATCTCACCTTATGTAATACAGCTAAGGCCTTTATATATACAAACTGTATTGAGTCGGTTTACACAAAGAACTGATCTACTGTTATTGGAACACATAGGACATTGCAAACAAACAAATCTAAGCCATCTATTTATACTCTCTGTTTAGCACAGCAATGCTATGAACCCATAAACAAAATCCAAAAAAATATCCAAAAAGTGATTTGGATGGTTAATATTCATATTTAATAGGATGAAAACACACTCCAAGTGAATTTTAATCATTCAAATCACTTTCTGGGTACTTTTCTGCGTTTTATTTCTACGTACATAGTATTGCCGTTTTTTACACCATTAATAACAATCAACCCATTAAGGAACCTCTTCGCATATAGAAAAACAAAACTATGCAAGGTCTCGTACAGTAATGGCAAGATCTCTTCTAAAAAGCCCACATCAATATATTTTTTTTATCAGTAAATAAAAGCATTATTCCAACTTAGTTAATAATAGTAGAAGTCAAGCCCCCCAAAGAGAAGCCTAACCAACTACCCAAACAAGGATAGTTGTGAAAATCAAGAATAAGAACAATACTATCGAAATAAAAATGATAGCCCCAAATAGTTACGGAGAAAACAAAATAAGGGTTTGTCACATCAGTGAACCACATATTAAAGATGGTGTGCGAGACAACACCAAATCAAGTTGAAAAGCTAAAAAAAAACTAAGTCTGCAAACCAGTGATATCGCGCATAGAGTTAATTGTGAACCAAAATTGTAAGGAAGTTGACAACGATGATGATTTAGAGAGTTACTTGCGTTGAAGACAATGGTGGCAAGGCATGGTCCTCGCAAGGTGTATGACGGTGATGGTGAACTAAATTAGCACAGGCATCGATGACGAAGAGGTATGGTCATAAGGGAATGACAAATGAGGATTTTGAAGAATAACAACAGCGACAACGTCGAAGAGGGACGATGATAGCAACGACATCGAAGGGGGACGACGATGACGACTGAAGTTATGGATTTTTCTTTTATATATATATATTGACTCTGGTACTAAAAATAAAAAAAAAATTATAATTTTTGTTTAATTACAAAAATAGATAGCCATCAATTTATATTGACGGAGTAAATTTACAAATGAAATTAAGAATCTACAATATAAAATAAAATAAAATAAAAATTGACATCATAAATTAACAAATTTTAATTTCCAGAGATATTATTTCCAATAAAAGCTACCCCAACCAAAAGAAGACTCAGTTAGGACAAACACTAATATCTATTGCTTTCAAATAAATTTGAAGTGGTTGAAAGTGTGTTAGCAAGTGAGAAAATAAATTATTTAAATATTGAATTTTTATACAAAAAAATAGTCATTTGGATGATGTGATAGTGCTATTTTTTAAATTATGATCTATAACGAAGGGTGTTTAAAATTTAATTGATAGTAAGTAAAAAAATATCATTGATAATTCTATCAAAATATTCTCCAATAGCACAACCCATGAGAAAAATTAGAAGAAAAAATGCTTAACGAGAATAATCCAAAGCATTTTGAGAAAAAAAAAAGTCCTTATGTCTACGTAGGGTATGTTTTAAGTATGTTTTATTGAATGCTTACATGTAACTAATATAAATATTAATTATGAATTTTGCTGATTATATTTATCAATATAATTGTTATATATTTATGCAAATATTATCTCATGTATTATTTTATGCACAGTGTATAAACACATTAATTCTCAAAATTAGATGTCTATGCGTCCCAATTATACATTGAAAACTATTGTATATAACTCGAGATTTTTATAGTTTTAAATATTAAAATAATTCAACAGTTTTCAATACATTAAGACAAATTAGGCACCCATTTGGCAACTTTGACTTTTTGGTTGAAATTGCAAAACAAAAAAAAACTAAAATGGTCCGTTTGGCAAAAACACACAAAAAAAAAAACAAAAAACCAAAAACTCAAATAAAAATATTATTTTCTAAAATATTCTATTCAGACACATACCACTTTTAAAAGACAATAATAATTCTCATTAATAACTTATTTACTGATACTACCAAGAATATATAATTGTTATTTTTAAATATATAGAATAACAAAACTATTCAATTTGAACAAGAAATAAAAAAAAACTAATTTTTTATCTATACAGTCAACTTCAAAAGAACTAGTTAATTAAAAGTTAGTTTGGTTTTATCTTTTTGAATTTTTAATTGAAAAGTTAAATTCCATTGAAATAAACATGTAATACTTGAATTAAAACGCAAAAAAAATATAAAAAAAACATTTATTTTTAAGGTCAAACGAACATGTAATATTTGAAACACAAAATCGGTGGTCGTCTTAGAAAGATCCCAACAAATACTTGTGGAATTTCCTTAGGACAGACAGATGTCGACAACCGGAGGCCGACTGTCATGGTTTTGCATGCATGGATGGCGTTCTACTACGCTTGAATGGCGTGACGGACATTACTTCATGCATCTTAATGCTCACTTCTTTTTATCCACCTAACTCTGCTCCACAACTTTGAAAGGATTAGGATTGCTTTTCTCGAGACACTCACATTTAAGCATTGCCCTTCAATTCCACCAACTGCTCCCCATGAGTAATTATTTACATAATATTTTTACTTTAATAATATTGTAAATAATATTTTTCGTTAGAAATTATTAGCCCAGTTTTATTTGATAGATGAGTAATAAAAATAATCTACATAGTACGTAATATATTGCAAGAGGATAGAATTCTACATTGTTCGATTATGGGTTCTTAACTCACCTTATAAGGTGTGCTACACCCTCAACTCACCAAGAGGTATTTTTTTAGGAGGAAGAACAAAATCGTGTATGTCCAAATGATGAAAATCGGACAATATCTTAGTGCGAAATTCAATAGAGGAGTGGTCCCTTCATATATATATATATACAATACATTTCATTCATTTGTTAAGAATAACACGTAAATCTATATAATAACATAGAGAGGATTTTGTAAAATGTCTTACGTGACATTTTATTCAACGGTTAATATATGTTTTTAATATAAATTTATGGTTAAAATTTATTTTAAAAAATATGTTCTTTGATCTCCTCTCTCTACAGTTGAGATACATTTGACTTAAAAATTCTATGATCATTATTAGCTGTCAAAAATTTTATTCCATCCTATCTTTATTTTTTCAACTTTTCGATAATATTAAAACTATCCTTTTGATTTTTATTTTTATCAAAAATATACTTATCTTTAATAAATGATTAAATCGTTTTTTATAGAAAGTAAACTTACTTTTCAAAATATAAATACAATTTTTAAAATTCTACTTAATTGATAAAAAAATTAATAAAATAAAAATAAAAAGCTAAAATTTTGTTTATATATATATATTCTTCCTATTTTTTTTTATATTACGTGAAATGTATTGTGATTGATTTAAATTATGTATATTTTAATTTATAATAGGCATAAATTATTGTAT